>PYAF01003517.1:40557-75830 GCA_007407185.1 Glycine tomentella | reverse complement strand
ATTTATTTTCTATTTCTATTCAAACAACAAATCAATTCAACAATTATCTCTTATTTTCTGTTTTAATTCCAGTCATTTAGAATTAATATTATTGTAAGAATTACCCCAATCCCTGTGGAGACGATAACTCACTTACTTACTTTATTACTTGTTAACGATCGGTGCACTTGCCGTATCAATTGCGCGTTAGCGCGCAACAGAGCTACATCACAACCATACATTGTAACGACCTAAATTTCTACTTATTTTTTATTAATTTTATTCTTACTTAAAGATAAATTTTCTAAAAAAACGTATAATAGTAAAAATTCTAAAGCGTAAAATTTGCAAAAGATTTGCTACTCATATACATAGCCAATGTCTCTGATACAAAAGTTTAGATAATACAAGTACACTACTTTCTCAAAAATCCAGCTTATTACATAACTTCATTTATATTTCTTCACTACTCCAAGGCTTCACGGACAAGGCTTCACGGAACCTGTCCATCATTGCCATCTAAAAAAAAAAAATGAAACAATTCAGGCGAGAAATAAATTTCTCAGTAGGAAAAGCTAAATCCCGACCCTATTATTAGGTTAGTAAAATCATAAAAAAAATCAAACACATCCACAAGCAATATGCAAACTATATAAATGCATGAGATGAACTATCCCAGGGCAAATGGCTCCCACATATTGTACTGTATGTGGCCACGCTGAGCGTGGTCACTGCTATAGTCTTACTCAAACATGCATGAATTTTGCCATATATCCTTGCCCATGGGTACTACATATCGTACTGTATGTAGCATCAGATTCTGTTTCTCCAAAGCCTCGTACTGGACTTGGAAACATGGAAACATGAATCCACCTATCTTAATCACATCAATCATACATATGAAAAATCAAATGCATAAGAAAAACACAGATCATATCATCATATATATCATAAGTATGGTTACACCACCATATCTTATCCAATAAGCTTTTATAAGTATGGTTACACCACCATACCTTAATCAAGTAAGATTATTACCAAACTTATGCATAACCAGAGAATAACCTTAACTACAAAAAAATTATGTTAGTAGTCTAACTAATAATCCTTAATATAAATAATATCTAATTCCTTTAAACCTTTACAAGCAAAGATTCACATCTAGTATACATCTTAATTCTCCTTTCACCTACCACCACACTAATTAATCCTCAAAGTCAAATCATCAAGTATTTAAACCATTCAACTCCACACCATTCATTCTCTACTTCAAAAATTAAATCAAAACATGTCCATAAAAATATAAACAAACAGTCCAAAGTATCATTAAAATCACCTCACAAGATCATCAAATGGACTTCCATACTTCACTAATATTGATGGGTATAAATCATAAACTATCTTATGGCTTAATTCAACATATTCTCATCAAAGAATAACCTTCAAATAGCACGAAATTCAAGCCTAAATAATAACCATAATTTAGCATGTAAATTAATCCAACTCATTGATTAACTAGAGATTTAACTTCACCTACCTCAAGTGAGTTTGAACCTTGCAATTGAATGGATAGATGGCTTCCTTCCTTCCTTGGAAAATCCTCTTAGAGAGCAAGCCTTGATATCCTTCTACTAAGCTTGACAAAAACTCTTCTTAAGGTTGCTAGGTTTCTCACGAAAATTCTTTCAAAGTGATGGGTTTGTTTTTCTTACTTAATTCAAGCTTTATAAGAGAAAGATGAAATGAAGATGGTGTAGGGAGAGAGTGGTCACGTGAATGAGGGTAGGAGAATGCCTTGAGAATGCCTTGTGTTTTAGGTCCACCACCTCCCTTTATATAGTGGTTTAGGATTCACTTAATGGAAAAATATCTCCTACACCATAATGGCTTATCTTTCCACTTGTCCACCTCTTTACAAGTGCCCCTACACTTGTACAAATCATAAAGGCTCTTAATTCTCCATCATCCAAGTGTCCAAGCTCTTGAAGTTTTTCCATTTCTCTTGCATTTTCGTGGAGTAGCTTGCCAAGGAAGATTTTTATGCTTTTTCTTTCATTCTTGAGTTTATCCCAAACCTGTTGTAGTAAAATTCTAATTATGGATTTGTTAACCGTTGGATCTATTTAAAATTTTAAGGGTACACTACTATCTTACATATGTAACTTTTGACCGTTGGGATTGTTGAAATAATTTCTAGAGATGTCCAAGTGCAAGATGGAAGAGTGTAGAGAAATCTTGGCTTGATTTTTATGTTACCTTGCATCCATGCCATACAAGTGTCTTGCCAATTGTTTTCATCCTATGGCTTAACTTCCAAGTGGCTAAATTTAAGAAGCTTCCTCATTCTCCATGCTTCTCCACGTGAATGACCAGCTAAAATGGAAGGAAATACAAATTTTTCTTCCTTTCATGCTACATGTGGTCATTTTTGATGAAGAATAAAAATCTAGTTTTAATATGGTATTTTCTTTAAAAAGAAATCCAATTTAATTTTAATTCTTTTATCTAAGGATAATTGGGAATAATATATCTCTAGATGTTCCTAAGAGTTTATCTCAATGATAGTTTAAATTAATCCCAAGCAGTGTTATACAGGGCAATACATAAACCTTTCATTCTAGACTACATCTTTATCTTGATTTTGATTGGTCTATACTTCTTCTGACCATCAAAATTACTAAACCATTTTATTAAATAGGTCTATTCATCCTATAATTAAGAGAAAATTCTATAGATTTTATGTATCATTGTTCCATATTTTTCTGATGCTTGAGTTTTCTTGAATAAAGCCTCAAAGTTGTCATCTTATAAAATTTGTAGAAATTTTATTCTACAGTTTTGTGTCACAAAATTTGTTGATACTTAGTTAGCTAAGTGTATTATATAATTTCATCAAGTTTCTACAAAATTTCTAAAGTTATTTGAGCATTTTTGGCCTAGGGGCATTTTGGTAATTATGCCATTCAACCTAGGGGTATTTTGGTCATTTTCAAAAATGTCGAAGGACATTTTTGAAATTTTCATCTTAAGGGTTTTCTAGTAATTTCTACTTTATGGAAAGAGTGAGATAGTTATTTTTCTCTAAACATACTTCTATCCAATTATCATCACATTTTTTAAAATTTTTGGGATGTTACATACATCATTGGTGGTGTTGTGTACAACCTCATTAGTCACATCAATCTCAAAGTAGTCAATAAACCTTGAGATCATGACAACATAGGGAAATTGATAGCTCAACAGCCTCTTTGCCTTCATCATTGTTTCCTCAATAGCCCGAACCCAATTGATTTGAGTTCCAGTTTTCATCCCATATACCAGCTGAAGATCATCATCAGTGATCTGAGCATGGTTGGTTGATCTAGGTGTTAGGATGTATGTGATGATGTAGTGAAGGAGTCTGTCTTCTGCAATCATGTGGCCAACACCTAATCTGTTTCCTACATGTTCATTAGGATCCAGCAGCATACCTCTATAGGTATCCATCTTTGAGTAACCACCGATTTCTTCTTCAAACCTCCAGACACCTCCAAAGGTGATACCTGCCACTGCATTTCACACAGTATCATCAATCACCATAGCCACTCCATTTACTTTGGAGTGGAGAATACCATCCATTCCAGCCTTGGCACAAGTATAAAATACTTTTACCAATTCAGGCTAATAAGCACCATTCATCTCCAACAATTTGGTTAGCCCTTGAGCTTGCAGCATTTCAGGTAAATTGAATCCCTCAGAGACAAACCAATTATGGTTAAGATATTTGGGAGGCAGGACAAGCTTTGTGGCATGGAACTGCATGTAGTTGTTCCTTTCAGCCTTAGAGGAGAACCAGGTATCTAACATGTTCTCAGCAGCTTTAGAACTTTGGTTGGCTTTTCTTTTGTTGGTTTTCTATTTCTTAGAGGCAGATGGTAGAGACATGGTGAAGAGGCAAATATTTGGTAGTGGAGAAGAAGAAGAGGCAAAGAAAAAAAGCTGCAAAATTTTGCTTAGGGAGGAGAATGATTTTTGGTGTGAGGAGTTAGGCTCATGGATTCTGAATTTATAGAGCCATAACAAGTTTAAAATTTGAATTTTCAAATTAGAATAATTGCTATCACAAAGCCCAATGATATCTGAGTTTATTGAACCAAGATTTGAATTTGAATTTAGAGATAAGGTTTTAGATTTTTCATTGAAAGCTGTGCAGAATTGCAGAAACTGCAGGAGTAATTGATTACAAAACCCTTGTAATCGATTCAGGGCAAGGTATACCTCTGAAGCTCAGGTAATCGATTAATTCATGGTGGTAATGGATTACTCCAGATAGTTTTTAACCTGTAGTAGCCCTAAACCTTCATGTAATCGATTAATACGATGGTGTAATCAATTACATTAGTGAAAATTTTCACTGTAATTGATTAATCTGAGTATGTAATCGATTAAGTCAGTGAGGAAGGCCCAATTCAGACCTTAAGTAATCGATTACAATATATGGTAATCGATTATTATATAGAATTATAAAGTATGAATAGTGCATGTTATTAGACACATAATTTACATGCTAATTAATATTAGATTCATCAAGAATGCCTAGCATTTTTCTTAGAACAAAGAATCTATCTCTAGCAAGGGGTTTAGTAAATATATCAGCCAATTGATTATTTGTGTCGGTAAACTCAATTATGCAATTGCCCTTTTGAATGTGATCTCTAAGGAAATGATGTTTGATCTTTATATGCTTTGTCCTTGAGTGCATAACTGGATTCTTTGATAGATTGATAGTGAAAACAATATGAACAACACACAATAACCAAGAGGAGGGTGAATTAGTTTAAACTTGGTCTTTTAAAAATGTTTAAAGATCGTATCATAAATAAACCACGAATGCTCCAACCAATCAAACCACTCAACTTGAGAATGTAATCACAAAACTTTCACTTGTTGAATAAGAAAGATAGCACCAAAAAATCACAGATTATGACAGCAAGAAAAGATTAGAAATAAGTAGTCAACACAATGGTTTATACTGGTTCACTTATCACCCTTGAGAAGTTACATCCAGTTCGTCCAACCACAAAAGTTAGAGTTCCACTAATAACTAATTGTTCTTACAAGCTTTTTACACAACCACTCTTAATCAAACCTAGATTAAGAATGAGACTTCTAACACCTTAGAATCTCTATGATCCAAGACATAAAGATCACCCACCTCTACTCTTATCCCTTAGGAACACCTATCCTAGTAAAACTATAAGAAATCCTATGTTATTAATACAAAAAGTAACTCAAAAAATACACAACATGAAAATATAATGAACACTTATGCAAATAACCAAGAGGGGGGGGGGGGTGAATTGGTTTTACCTCAGAGTTTTAAAATTTTCTATCAAAATTTTTAATAGCGAAAGACTTTCAAAATGATCTTTGTCTTTCAAAACCAATTTGAAAAATCAATTTACTTCACTAATCAAACCACTCTTGTGCTGTACCCAGATTTGTATAATGATCAAATTCTATACTTCAAGAATATATTGAAATACAAACAAAATCTTAAAACACACAAGATTTATATTGGTTCACCTCTCAACCCCGGAGGCTACATCCAGTTTTCTTCTAACCAAATCTAGGTCAGAGTTTCACTATAACAAATATTTGTTCTTTACAAGCTTACAACTGATCTATTTTACCCACCCTAGGTAAAATTCAAAATCTATACCCTATAGACTTTTCAAAAGATCAAGAACCAGAGATCCCTTCTCTGTTCTTTCCACTAGAAAACCTTTCTAGTAAAAACTTTAAAGAATACAAATGTTATATAGAAAATACAACACAAAACAAAACAGATATCAAACCAAAAATATCAAGCTTGAAGTTCAAGAAGGATATCACCTTATAACCCCAGCTAATTCAATGATATGAATGATTCAAACAAATTGAGAATGTATGCAATAGATGATCAAAACTCCTTTCTTGAATCTTTCTTTGTCACTAGCTTGAACAAATCATTAATCCTTAAATATTTTTGACTAGAAACACATGTAACTCTCCATGATACACATGATCTTTGATTTTCTCACTAAAATCACCCTTGAATACTTTTGAGAGCTTTAGAAAGTGTTTCTCCCAAGGTATGGACGAGTATCTCTGATTTTCACTTCTTACAAAACTCAGTCCAAGCTGTCCTATTTATAAAAAAATAGGTATAACTAACTGTAATCGATTATTTCGTCAAAGTAATTGATTATTTTCACTAATGTAATCGATTATTTTAACCAGATAATCGATTAAAGTGTTCATTAGGAATCTGAAAATTTGTCAAGAACAAAATAATCGATTAAGTCATCTTGTAATCGATTATTCCATTTAATCAATTATCACAGACCATGTATAAAACTGATCAAAGCACATTTAATCGATTACAATCATTTGGCAATCGATTAAACCAGATCAACATGCTGTAAAAATTTATGCAGAAGCTTATGTAATCGATTATATCTCAAAATAATCGATTACACAGAGAATGTCCAATTCTGTGTTAAGCTTATTTAATCGATTACAAATCAGTGGTAATCGATTAAAATGTTCACAAGGCATTTAATCGATTATATTACTTATGTAATCGATTAAAACAGTGAGAAACAATTTTTATTAAATCCTAGTTGTCTTTATGAATTTTTATCTAATTTCTTATTACCACATGATTATATCTAATCCAATGAATGTATGAATGCATGAATCATCAAAAGCTAATGAGGATTATCAGGCTTTACCAATTGAACTAAGCTTTAATCAAAAGTTACATATGGCATCAATTTGATTGGGCATGTAAAAGATAAAAAACTTCTAAACTTCATACTTCTTGATCCCTTTGCTTCAGCTTCATCAAATCTAACACAACAGACTGTAAAGAAAGAAACCACTTGTGATCCAGTAAATGAAGTATGCAAATGATTTACTAGACTTGGATTAAAAGGTGGAAGGAGTTACTTCAGAACCTTCTTTACAAAACTTCTTTTGAAAGCTTGCCCAAGAAGAAACCCTCATTTGAAATCTTTGAATCTTGAGGATTTTGGGACTTTACAATGTTTAGAACTTGAAACCTTTTCTTGCTCAGAAAGCTAATGAATGTACTTTGTAAATTTCGTTGTTATTTTCCAAAAACACCTAACAACTTATTTATAGAAATCAGTTTGTAACTGTTAGTAATCAATTAAAACATTAATGTAATCATTTAAATACTCTTATGGAATGGATTATTAACACAATTAATCAATTAAAGTGTTCTTGAACTTTTTGGAAAAGATTTATGAACAAAGTAATTGATTAATTCTCAATGTAATAGATTATCACAGGAAGTCTTGTTTCAAAAACGTGCCAAGTAATTGATTATCACCATATCATAATCGATTATCACAATTTTGTGATTTATAATGTAATCGATTATGATATTACTATAATCGATTAAAGTCTTTTTCAAAGCTTAAGTAATAGATTAACATATTCTGGTAATCGATTAAAGCAGTGCGAAATAGTTTTTCCAAAACATAACTTTGAACACTTGGCTCTTTATGCAATCATGAAAAAAAAAGCTTTTTCACAAAACTTATGCTTTTATGAAAATCATGAATGCAAGACTATGAATGATATTTATGGAATGCAATGGATCATAAGATGGAACACTTAGACATCTAAGATTACATATGCCTTCGATTGAATAGGCATGTAAAAGCTAAAATACATCCATGACTAAGAGCTTCAACCTCTTGATCCTTTCAAGTCCCCCTATATCTAACAATCTCCCCCTTTTTGGCTTTGATCATCCCAAACATTAATTGAACATCTTGATCCATTGTGTTCTTTAGGAGATGATTTCCAGGAGTTTTTACTTGAGACTTGAAATAGATTCAGCTTCTTGCCAAGAACAAATGTCAAGTATACTTTGCATAAACAATTTACATTCACAAGTATTTATATTGCCCCCCTATCTTAGGTAATTTCATATCAAGTTAGAGTTAAAGCAATGCTTATGTTTATTTGAAACAAAGTAAACATTTGTCATTGTTTATCATTTATCATTCTTTCTCCCCTCTTTTAACTATTCAACATCCTTCATATGTTCATTGTATATATGTTCATTTTTCTTCCCCTTTTGGCTTATCAAAGACAAAATGTTCCAAATATAATGAAATAAGCGAGGAAGATGTAAACAACATAAAAAAAATTATTCATTAATAGAAAGATGCAGAAACATAAGGTGAACATCAAAGACAGTTACTGAATATGAGAGAAAGCAAACAACACAACCAGAAGCAAGATAATACATCCACTAATCTAGAGATTATCAAAATCTTTAAGAGTCATTCTAGTCTCTATATTTTCTAGCCTAGTGGTAAAGTCTTCCAAGGAGGAATGAACATCAGCTGAATGTTCATGATGCAGAGCTATCATGGCATCCATCTTTTGAATCATCAAGGATTCAAAAGGGCTCCATTGCTATTCAGCAGGGCCAGCTTCAACATCTGCTTCCTCAGCTTCTTGTTCCTCATTTGCTCCTCCTTGTGGAGCTTGTTCTCCAGCCATTATCCATCCATTTTGGAGTTTTCATCAAACCTAGCTTGGTAAGATGCTTTGTAGAGATGAGGTTAGTGGTGTCAGAGGTGTTGTCAACAATCTCATTTGACACATTAATACCAAAATAATCAATTAATCTTGAGACTAAGACAACATAGGGGAATTGATAGCTAAGGAGCCTCTTAGACTTCATCATGGTTTCCTCAAGAACTAGAACCCAATTAATTTGAATTCCAAACTTCATATCATACACCAGCTGCAGATCATCATCTGTGATCTGTGCATGATTAGTAGACCTTGGTGTAAGGATATAGGTGATGATATAGTGAAGAAGTATGTCTTCACCAGTCATGTTGCCAATCCCCAATCTGTTCTTTATCCTAACCTGTGGATTTAGCCACATACCCTTGTATGTGTCCATATTTGAGAATCCTCCTACTTCTTCTTCAAATTTTCTAACACCATAATAAGAGATGCCAACCACAACATTCCACATTGTGTCATCAATCTCCATGGCAACTCCATTCACTTGGGAACGGAGGACACCATCCATGCTTGCCTTGGCACAAGTGTAAAACACTTTTATCAATTCAGGATGAAAAGTACCCTTCATCTCCAGCAACTTTTTCAGCCCTTGAGCTTGCAACATTGTAGGGAATTCAAATCCCTCTTTCACAAACCAGTCAAGCTTTAGATATTTTGGAGGCATGACAAGCTTGGTTGCATTAAATTGCATGTAGTTATTTCTCTCAACTTCAGAGGTGAACTAGGTATTGAGCCTGTTCACAACAGCATTAGAGGTTTGTCCAACTTTCCTCTTGCTGGTTTTGATTTTCTTAGAGGCAGATGGGTTAGACATGGTGAGTTTTTGAAGAAAGGAATGGGCAGAGGTTTGGTTAAGAGAGGAAGAGGTAGAGCACAAAGATTTAGCTTAGTTTGGCTTAAGGGAGAGAGTGATTTTCAGGTGTGAAGATTTTAGCTTGAGAAAATATGAATTTATAGATAATTTTTCAAGTTTAAAATTTAAATTTTGAAAACCCATAACAGCTATCTCGAATTCCAAGAGTGTCTAGGTTCACTGAACCAGATTTTTGAATTTGAATTAGAGATAAGATGTTAGTTATGATTTTTGAAAATTGTGCAGATTTGCAGAAACGCTATAGAGTAGACTTTGCCCAAAATTTTATAATATTTTTTCCTATTTAAGTCTTTATTAAATTTTAAATGGACATAAGAGTTTGTTTTCTATATTGTAATCCTCCTCTGTAATTTAGAAATTTTCTAAAATATCAGTCTCGTGATAATATAGATTGTGAATGAATGAGGTTTGTGTTGTCTGAAGACTTGGGGAATGTGAATCTCAAGTATATGTTATATAGATGTGAAATGCGATTGCTTATGATGTTGATGATGATATTGAAATGAGATTATGTTGATGATATTGAGACTGAGATGATTTTGATGTTGATGATGACATAGATGAGTGCTGATGTTGATGATGTCATCATGATGGATGTATGGTGTACATGGGGGTGCAGTGACCTATTGGATATATGAGAGGGGAAGAGTTTATGAATTTTAAGCATCCCTGAAGAGGAAAAAGGATTGCTTAGAATTCCAGTCTCTATCCACGGTCAGTGCGTTGATGAACCCACGTTTGTATGCTGTGTATGTACATGGGGGTACATGACTTATTGAATATCCTTGCACGAAAGAGTTTACGAATTTTAAGTATTCTTTGAGAGGTAAAGGGATTGCTTAGAATTTCGGTCTCTATCCACGGTCAGTGCATTGATGAGCCCATGTTTCATACTTCATAATTGCATGAAAATAGAATGAAGGCAGCGTGTGCCTATGGTTTTTATGAGGATAAAAATGCGGGTGCTAAGGGGCATGTCACTCGGTTTGGAATTCCCTTGAGACTCTGGCTGATCACCATGGGGGGAGGGGGGAATGGCTAATGCCCGGTAGGGTGACCCCGACAAATTACTAAATCATTTTCCTAAGTGAAAGGCTTTTTCCAGAATGAATGGTACCACATTGTATGGTGAAAGTTCAGTCAGGTGCATGCATCATTTTGAGCATAATTGATTTGAATTGTGGAAAAAGTGGATGACTAGTTTGTTGAGTGTGTGTTGAACTGATTGATTACTGAGAATGATTATGGTTGTTATTGTTGTTTTCTTTCTAATTATTGTTATTTGAAGCTTGTTGATTTTGTATAATAAACTCACCCTTGCAATTTTGTACTGTGTGGTTGATATCTGTGATGATCGTGAACCTTTGTTCGTGGGAGCGGATGAGCAACTGTAGGTGACGTTGGAGGGAAATCCTTTTTGTTGGAGCCACCAAACCGACATGATAACGTTGGAATTCATTTTGGAAAAGAGTTGTGTTTTGTTATCAACTCTTTCTTAGTTAGCTCCTTGATTCTTTTTGGTTGGACATGTAAATTCTAGGCTTAAATACATGTAAAAACTAAACTAGGTTCTGACATGTGAATGACATATAATGGTTCAATTTATAGATATATGTATATTTATTTATTTACGTATTTGTGTGATGTTTGGTGAGCGTAGTATCGTAGTGAAAAATTTACTCTCATTTTCATAATCAAACTAATAAAGTTTTCATTAAAAATTGAAATTACACGTTTAGAGTAATGATATCGTAGCGGCGAGGTGGGTCGTTACAAAGTTTGTTTGATCAATGTTTGAAACGTGTGATTTCAAGTTTTTACCCAAAACCTGTTTTGGTAAAACTATGGTTTTGGACTCATTAACTTTTGGATCGCCTTCCAATGTTGACTGTAAGTTTACAACACACCATTGCATAGTTTGACCGTTTGGAATTTTAAACTAACAACGTTTGATGTCTCACTTAGCGCGACCAGTGCGGTTAGCACACTTCCTTTGAAAACCTTTGAAAATAAGACATTGTAAAAGTTACCTTTTTATAATAATGATGTCACTTTTGTAACCTTTGTTGAGCCCCGGTCATATTGGTGTGATCGGAATTTCAAGATGACGTCTTTTTGATGTGGACTCCCAAAACACCATTTTAGCCCCTTTTAAATTTGAGTGGGTATTTGCCCGTGAATGTTAATGTTAACCTTTTATTTGAAATCTATACTAAGTTGTCTTCGACTTGGTATATAGAGCTCTATGTTTGGACCAAAGTATGCGAATACGTGAGAGATGTAAAAATGACGCGGATCTAACAAAGGGATATAGATAGGTGAAGGGAGTTTATTGTTTGTTTATAGCTTTTGATAACATAGTTGGGGTCAGGGAGCCCAATTGTAGAGATGTATGCCTGTGCCTGTTGTGTGCTAGTTTTCAAGAAAATTGTGTTTTAAATGGGATGCAATATATTTGTTATTGATGAATGAAATTATGAATGATGTTGTTGCTGTAATGATTAGAGTTTTTGGGAAAAGTCTTAATTATAGAGGAGACTTTACCCAAAATTTTATAAATCTATTTTCCTATTTCTTCTATCTTAAATTTAAATGGGCATGAGTTTGTTTTGTATATTATAGTTCTCCTATTTAATTTAGAAATTTTCTAAAATATTAGTCTCGTGGTATTATGGATTGTGAATGTATGAGATTTGTGTTGTCTGAAGACCTAGGGAGTGTGAATTTCAGGCATGTGTTATATGTATATATGTGGAATATGATTACTTGTGATGTGGATAATATTGAAATGAGATTATGTTGATATTGATGATGACATTGAGATGATATGATGTTGATGTTGATGATGACATTGAGATGAGATGATGTTGATGTTGATGATGGCATTGAGATGAGACGATGTTGATGATGACATTAATGAGAGATGATGTTGATATTGATGATGTTTTTGTGATGAATGTATGTTGTGTATGTACATGGGGGATATATGTAACACGCTGAAATTTCAATAACTGCAAATACGTTATATGAATTATTCTTGATGTAAGTATTAGATTATGAGAAATTTGGTTGGTCTATATTTGAATTAATTGGGTGAAATGACCATATTACCCTTTCCTTAAATCAGAAATTGCAGAAATGCCCTTAAGGTGAAAATGACGATAATGCCCCTGGATATTTTTGAAAATTACAAAAATGCCCCTAGATATTTTAGTAAGATATTTTAAGATGAAAATTATATAAATGCTCTTGGATATTTTAGAAATGACAAGAATATCCTTAGATATTTTGGCTATATATTTTATGGTGGAAATGACAATTATGCCCTAGGATGAATGATGAAATTTCCATAATGCCCTTCAGGCCAGAAATGACCAGATATCCTTAGAGATTTTGTGAGAACCTAATGAAATTACAGAATACTCTTGACTGGCAGAATATCAAAATAGTTTGTGACAAGAAACTCTAGAATAGAATTTCTATGAATTTTATAAGGTGACAACTTTGAAACATTAGTCAGAAGAATTCAAGCATTGGAAAAATATGGAAAAATAATAAATAGAATCTATAGAATTTTCTCTAAAATTATGGGGCGTCCAGATTTATTTAATAAAATGGTTTAGTAATTTTGATGATAAAAAATAGTACAGACCAATCAGAATTAAGATAAAAGTAGTCTCGTATGCAAGGTTGTGTATCACTCTATACAAAACTGCTTGTAAGTAATTTTAACTGTCATTGAAGTCAATTTCTGGAGATCTCTAGAGTTCTATTATTAGGTAAAAGAGTTCAAATCAAACTTGACTTCCTACAAGAAAATGCCATGTGGAAAACCATAATTGGAACGGTTAAGGTAACAACTTTGGGCATGGCTAGCTTCCATAGTGTGACGGGCGGTGTGTACAAGGCCCGGGAATGAATTCACCGCCGTATGGCTGACCGACGATTACTAGCGATTCCGGCTTCATGCAGGCGAGTTGCAGCCTACAAGTTAGATTTTTCTTTACCATAAAAAATGACATATGTACACAAAATGGCATAAAAGGAAGAAAAATTTGTCTTCCTTCCCCTTTAGCATGAAGTTCACGTGAAAGAAGGGTGTAGATGGGGGAAGAAAATTCATGAATGCCACTTGGAAAGGCATGCTCCATGATGAAGACAAGTGGTAGGACACTTGTATGGCATATGATGAACCTAGAAGATTTTTCTTATAAAGTAAAGGAATCATAAGGAATCTAGTTAAAATGAAATGGAATGACATGAAATTTAGTTACAATGAAACCAAATGAGAGTAAATAGTTAGGAAGGGTAGAAATGTCCATGAATATTATATCATTTTCCAACCACTATATAAAGGGGTGAAAGGGTCCTTAAGTGTAAGTCATTTCCCAAGACATTTCCCTACACACTTTCACGTGAAGCTCTCCCCCATACCTCTTTCATTTCATTTTCATCCTTCCCTTATTAAAGCCTAAATCAAGTGAGAAAAAGACTCCACATCTCCTTGAAGATCACGTGTAGAAAAGGCTAGCATCTTTAGGGAAAGTTTGTCAAGCTTTGAAGGAAGAAAAAGACAAGCTTATTAAGAGGTTACAAGGTATGTATGGGGAAGTTTTATGGTAAAGATAATTTAAGTATTACTTGTGTTTAAATAAGTATGTATAGGGAAGTTTATGTTAAATATAGTTTAAGTATTGTTTTTGTTCGAATAAGTATTTATAGAATCTCATTTATTTCTATGGAGAACAAAGCTTGCACACCATGTGTTTGATGAAATTCTTCAAAGAAATAAAGATATTTTGAGTGTTGTTTTGTTTAAATAAATGTTTGGAGTTCATGTGTTGTTGAGTGTTTCTATGAATTTCTATGAAGTTCATGTGTTGTTAAGTGTTTTATAAATATCTATGAACTTCATGTGTTTCTATGAATTGATGTACATGGATGCTATGTTAAGTTTTTGTACATGAGTAATAAGCTGAGTTCTGGACTTGATTGATGTTGAGTTTCTGAGTAAAGCACATGAGACAGTAATTGAGAAGTGGTGTTAATTTGATATTTTGCCTGGCGGGGGCTAGTCCGTGTTATTTTGATATTTTTCCTGGCGGGGGTTAATCCGTGTTAATTTGATATTTTGCCTGGCGGGGGTTAATCTGTGTTAATTTGATATTTTGCCTGGCAGGGGCTAGTTCGTGTTAATTTGATATTTTGCCTGGTGGGGAGCTAGACCATGTTAAAATAAAAGAGTATCATGCATCATATAATTTTTGAGGATATTGTTATGACTATCTGTACATTGTATGTATTCTGTTGTTTAAATTATGTTTATCATGAACTTATCCTGTATTTTGTGTCTGTGGTTGACACCTGCTATGACCTCGATTTTATTTCGGCGAGCAGACGAACAACAGAGAAAGAGATTGTCAAGAAGTTTTGTTTGAAGATGTGTTATTTGAAGATGTGATGCTTGAGGATGTATTCTGTTGAGATAGAATGTTTTAGTTATTTATATCATGTAAAAGAATCGAAATCAGTTTGTACTCTTATTTTACATTACATCAGTGTAATAAATATTAATCAATAATGAAAATCTCTTTGAATATCAGTTATTAGTAGATTTGGTTTGGTATTTTTAAGCAAGTTGAAAATAATTTTCATCAAAAATCAATAAAATACAAGATGGTAAATTGAGGCGTTACAATGTAGCGACTTGTTGGATATCCCTGGGAGGGAAGTTGATTGGTGTAAAAATTTTAAGCATCCCTGGAGAGGGAAAGGGATTGCTTAGAATTTTTAACTATCCATGGTTAGTGCATTGATGTTGCATATGTTTCATACTTCATAATTGCATGGAAATAGTATAAATGGTGGTAGTAAGTACCTATGATTTTTCTAAGGATAAAAATGCAGGTACTTGGGACATGTCACTCGGTTTGGAACTCCCTTGTAACTCTGGCTGATCACCATGGGGGAATGGACTATGCACGATAGGGTGACCTCTACGAGTTACTGCATCATTTTCCTAAGTGAAAGTGTCATGTGGGCACACTTAGGCAATTTCCTGACAAATGGTAACACATTGCATTTGAGAGTTAAGTCAGGTGCATGCATCATTCTGAGCATAATTGATTTGAATTGTGGAAAAAGTTGATGACTAGTTTGTTGAGTGTATGTTGAACTGATTGATTACTGAGAATGTTTGTGGTTACTATTATTATTTTCTTGCTAATCGTTGTTATTTGGTGCTTGTTAATTTTGTATAATAAACTCACCCTTGCAATTTTGTACTATGTAATTGGTACATGTGATGATCACGAACCTTCGTTCATGGGAGCAAATGAGCAACAATAGGTGATGTTGGAGGGAAATCTTTTTGTTGGAGTCGCCAAGCCAACGTGATAATGTTGAAATTTATTTTGGGAGAGAATTGTGTTTTGTTATCAACTCTTTTAGTTGGTTCCTTGTTTCTCTTTGATCAGACATGTAATCTCAAGCTTAGATATATGTAAAAATTGAATTACATTCTGACTTTTGAATGATACGTAATGGTTTAATATACTTATATATATATAGATGTATTTATTTACATATTTGTGTATTTTTTATGAGTGTATTATCGCGAGAAATTTACCCTCATTTTCATAATCAAATTAATAGAATTTTCATTTAAAATTTGAAAATTTTACGTTTAGAGTAGTGATATCGTAACGATGAGGCAGGTCGTCACATTATATGAATATATAAAAAGTCTTTGTTGTAGAAGAAGAGTAAGAGAAAGTTTGCACAAGAATAAATTCATCCAGCCTTCAAAAGCTTTTTGGTTTATATAGGTTTCTTCTTCAAATATATGTTTTCTCATAATGGATAGATCTTCATTTGATCTTCATCTGATAAAAAAGGATGGTTGAGTGCAATTAATGCACGTCCTTTCCTTATGCAGACAACTCTTTCTTTAAGGCTTGTGTGTACCAGAATTTTCAATAGATAGTCACATCTTTGTGTCAGAGTAGTTCTTGCACAGTAAAGCTCTTCTTTTAATGGCATATCAGATATTGACTTCATTTATTTTTTTAGGGATTCAATAGATCCTAGGAGAATATTGTTATAGACAAAATCTCAGACATAGAGTAATAAATGAAGTATTAAATATTATACCATATGTAGTAATAAATCATAACCTTATCTGCCTATTGTCTGAAAACATTTGACACAAATATTGAAAGGATATAAGACATATTACACATCATTTTCCCTTTGTGTTTGTTTGCATCTAATAAAAATAATTAAGGATCTTGATTCATCTTTCAAACATTAACATCCTTTGACTCAACAATCTACCCCTTTTTGATGATGTCATACAACTACAAATGTAGAAGATGAAAACTAACTTAAAAAAAAATGGTTGAAAAAAACATTAACCGTCTTATTAGATGTAAGATAATATAAGATAGAAAAGAAAGCTCAAGACATCATAAGACTTTAAGACAAAGTCTGAACAAGTAGCATAAATAATTTCTCCTTTATTAATGTAAAATTTTCACATCAAGGAGATGTGTTTTGGAGTTCAAAATAGATAAGACAAAATTCACAATGGGAGCTCCCCTTTAGATTTGTTTCCTTCAGATTTTGACACTTCAACTTTTATATTTTTCTCCCCATTTGTTTGGTAGCTTCTGCATCAAGCTTCTTACGAACTCATCACTTGAACAACCATAGGTGTGAGAAGGCGGAGAATCATACACTTGAACAACCATGGAGCCATATGCAACACCAGAGTCTGAGTCAACTTCTTCAATGATGAGGTCTACATGTTGAATGAAGAAGAATTGAGAAAAAGGCAATATCACCATAAAAGAGAAAGTGCGATCATACAATGCATAAAAGTCCCTTTCCTATGGGGAGATCCTGTGTAGAGGAGTTTTTAAAGTGAAGCAAGGGTGATTTAAAGTCTGATAACAACATCCAACTTTATGATGATAAGCATTAGTAGGTGGTTTCTCTTCAAGTTCCAAGCCAGAGTAGTATTCTTGCAATCTTTAGAATCCTTGTATGGCATGTCCATCTAGATACGTGGGTTCAAACTTGTGTTTGAGCGCTCTAGGCTTATGTTTAAACAATCTCCTTAGGTGAGCTTTAACAAAGCGCATTGAGACGTAATCTTCGTTATCTTCAAGGAGAACTTCTTTGCCCTTATAGAGTTTGATCTTTTGGTAGAGTACTGGTTTGTCAACAACAATTGGAAAGATAGTGTCTAATGTGGTCAGACATAAGAATTGAGTTCCCAACATGAAGGGCATACGAGTGTTGTGTCTACGAATTCTATCCAAAGAGGCTTGTCTGGATCGAATCTACTCTTTGTAGGCAGATAACTTCATTCATAGTTCTAGCCAATAATCTGATAATTCTTAGTTAAGGAAATATGGACTAGCTTTAGGATAAGCCAACAAAATATCTTCAGTTTGGAAGGTCATGTCAGACTAAGAGTGATCCTGGGAAGAATAATGTTGAATGTGTAAAGAAGATCCATCAACTATTGTAAATCCACGGGAGTGAAGAAGGGTATATCAGTAGATCCAGCTTCTCTTCTCTCCTAGATGATCGCGCCAAGAGGATAAACTTAGTGCTCTATTGGCAGATGCTCAAAGATATTGATGTTGGGAATGAGAGCAATAGTCTATCGAGGAGGAAGCGTCTAAATGGCTGGCTGGTTCATTTGCACCATAAACATTAAGAGCATGCTACTCCTCTTCAGGGGGTTTGATAAAAGAAAGGATCAGTCTCGGGGAATCCTTCCTTCTAGAGCTTAAGTAGATTTAGCTTCTCCAATTCGAGCTTTTGCTTTTTTCTTCAGAGGGTTCAGATCTTCAAGGACTAAAGCTACTTCAAGTTTTTCTTGATGTGCAACTGCATTTGTATTGAGTACTTTAGCACCATGCTCAACTGCAGATTGAAGTATCTCAAGCTCTTCCAACTCAGCTTATTTATCTTCGAATGTAGATTGTGCTTGAATAGACTCAATAATGACTTCTTCTGGTACTGGCTCACCATCAACAACAAATGTGGTAGCCTCTTCTACTACTTTCTTCTTATTTTCTTCTACAGACATAACTTCAACAAATGCAATGATTCCAACTTCTATCTTTAGGGCATCTTTCCTCTTAAGATCCTTATCTACCTTAAGTTTTCTGTTAGACTTCGCTATAGATAATCTAGTTGCCTTGGCAAGAGCAACATCCTTTTTCTTGCTTGTAATGGGAGAGGTTGGTATGGGTTCATGTTGAGGGGGAAGTGCTAAGGAGGGTGAAGGTTCAAGGGTTGGTGTGTTAAGAAGTTCAACTTCAGAATCTTGGGTGCTTGATGATGAAGGTGGTTTGGGTGGTGAGATAGGAAAAGGTTGAGGTTGGGGATGTTTTTTTTTTATGGTTGGTGTTTTTGGTGGGGGTTGAGATTCAGGTTCAGACATAGAGTCTGATTGCTTCCTCTTGTGGGTTGGAAGGTTTAGGGAAAAAAATGGTTGTTTCTTGGATCTCTTGGATAGGTCTGAGGGTTTTGGGTCAGATGATGAAGGTGGATCTTTCCTTTTGGTAGGGAGTTTGAGTATGGATTGGCTAGTTTTGGAGGGTTTATGCTAGGCTTAAGCTTGCTCCCTCTAAGTTTTCTTAGATGGTGCCCCAGACTCTGGATCAACAGATTGTGGTTGAACTTGCTTCAATTTCTCCCCTACAGATTGTGGATTTGAGTATATTCAGGGAAGTTATCAACTATTCCCATTTTTGCAAAGGTCAGACCTTTAAGTTGTGTGGTTCCTCTATATGGTTCCATCATAAAGACATCTACTCCACTATTTCTCAGGATTTGAGTGAAAAGCATTTTGTAAGGAATAAGGTTCTTCTTGTTCTTGGCGTTGCATCTGTCTTTGAAGGCTTGAAGTCAGTAAAAGAAGATGACTTCAAGCAAATTTACCTTTTCGCCTACCATAATCTTGTACAAGTAGAACTTGTCTCTGTCACTAACATAGCCTCTTGATCCTACTCTAGACATAACTATGTTAAACATGAAACTACGAATGAGTTTCCACATATAGGTGAGATTGACCGTCCTTAGGAAACTGACCAAACCCTTTTTATCATACGACTTTGGACGTTACTTTCTACAAAACATAAAATCCACCCTGCCTAGTTGTTCCCCATAATAGAGTGTAACACCCGTAGTGCAAGGAATTGAACATTTCCAAGAACTGCATCCAGTCAACACGATCAAACAAATCCTTCACAGAAGACCTTCTTCCATTAGACTTTGGAAGTTCAACCATTTTCCATGAATGAACAAATCTTTAGGAAAAGCATTATTTGCGTGTTCAATACTGTTGATAGTTAAAACTTTAACAAGATCACTTCTTTTAGGAGCCATTGTTCTAAGAAGATTCAACCTTTGAACGAGAAAGAAAGAAATAATTTTTGAAGAATTGCATTCTCAGACGATATTAAAGGCACAAAGGATTTATGAGAGTTCAAGTTTTTCAAAAGAGTCTCTCTAGTTTCCTGTCCTAGCCTTTTATAGCTTTTTGAAAAGAGAGAAACGTGCACTAACAGTTCAAAAAGCATTTAATATTTTGAAAGAAGTTTCCCTATCATGGCGTAAAAGATGGTGACTACTTAGTGCTTATAATCTATTTTGCTTAAACTTTAATTATTCAATGTTAAAATATACAGTTTGGATAAGGTGTAAATTAATTTGCAACATTTTGTACTGAAAAAGGAGATATATTACATGACTGTGGTGTGAAGATTGATGGGGATAATATTTTAGGGCTCAAGTGGTTGGTTGGCCACTAGTGAAGTCATACAGGAAGAACATGATGGTAGTACAGAAGGTTAACACTGAGGATGTGGTTGAGAAGACAACAAGCAACACTGCTAATTATGGGGCATTTGTCAAGGTTTCCATGGACGGAGCACCTTACCTGCTCAAGATGGACCTCACAATGTACAAAAGCTACAAAGAGTTATCTGATGCATAGTCTGGGAGGTCTGCAGATATTACCGAAATATCTTTATTTTCATTTTCATATTGTTATGTGAAGATTTTTTTTCTAATTGTCATAAGAATAATAACCTACTCCAATGGAACTCAAGTCAAGCCTACTCACATGTTAGTGAGTGGTTTATCTGTTAACATCATTGTGGCCCCTTTGTTTATTGTGAAAGTGGATGTATTGGCGTTGTTTATAGGAATTTGGATGCCAAGAGGACATGATATTTTGTGGAATATTTGATGGGGATGGACCATGGGGTCACTTTGTTGCCAAAGGAGTAAGAGAGTCAATGCCCACCACATTTGCTATGCAACTGGAAGTTCACTCTTGAAGGTTGAAAGCTTGAATATAAACCCCCTCATTACTCCTTCTAAATTTCGTGGAGACTACAAGAGGTAAGGGGGGTCTCCCCAACTCTTATACCATATGCTTGTTGTTGAACTTCCTTGAACATGTTGCACTGAAATTTTCAAGCTTGCTGTCATGTTCTGAATCTTTGTTCTGAGTTATTTTCCTTGAGCTTTTGATGCCAAAAATGAGTTCTTTACATGTTAAAACATAGTTTTAACCTAAAATTTCACCCAAATTGGAGTTTCGTAGCAAAAGTTACAAATAAAACAAGTTTAAGGACCTTTAGTAAAATGAAAAATCTGTCACGAATTTGGGCTGAGAGCTACAGTAGCATGAACTATTTTTATTAAAGTTTTGACCTCAAAAATGAAATTTTTAGGTTTGGAAATGCAGGGTAGCATATAAGACTTGTGAAAATCCGACTCCTAGAGCATCGAGATCACTAAAAATAAGTTAGAGAAAAACTGTGAAATGAGTGATAGAGAGATTTTAAACAGTGGATAACTTAACTTGAGAATTTGTGCCTTTGATAAATTATCTTAGAATTATTTATTTCCTAGAACGACTGATTTATTTACTCTATAATGCTGAGAGAAATGTGAGATCTGATGACTTATGTATGTTTTGAAAGTGTGACATTTCTCTGTTGATGAAATTACTAAAATGTGTGTCTATATTCTATTATGATTATTGAATGATAAGACTAACATAGTGTAAACTCCAGAAATTATATTAATGGCATGCAAATTTACTTTATATAACGTTGGAATTTATTTTGGGAGAGAGTTGTGTTTTGTTATCAACTCTTTCTTCGTTGGTTTCTTGTTTCTCTTTGATCGGACATGTAATCTCAAGCTTAGATATATGTGAAAACTAAATTATGTTCTAGCATATGAATAATATGTAATGTGATGGAGGTCTATTGCAAGCTAAAGGTCTAGAAGAGAGCTTGAAGCACTTCCTTTGTTGAGCTTTAAAAGACCAATTTAAAGGACCAATGACAAGAGCTAGAATCCAAGCACTTGAAGACCACATTCAAGCTAACCTGGACAAGCATGAAGAAGCACACCAACTTAAAGATAACAAGCGCTGGATTTTATTGTCTCAAGTTCAATTTAATTCCAATTAAATTCAACACTTGTTAGAAGCAAAAATAGTTGTAATAAAAAGGCTTTTTAGTGCATTTGTGTAAATCTTTTTAAGTGCACTTGTGTGTGAATTATGGGCTGCACGTAGAGCTGAAAACTGCACCTTAAGCCTTAAAATACTGCACCATTTCATGAAATTAGGACAGCCAAGATCACCTTAGAGAAGCTTGCATTTAGGCTCCATTAGTTGCATTTCAAAGCTTCATTTTAATTTGCATTTCCCTTACATTTCATTGTAATTTCGTGGCCTATATATGGCTGCCCAAAAACTGTTTTAAACAAGTTTGATTCATTTAATACATCAACATCAACATCAACAGCACCTTTAATCCAAATTAATTGGGGTCGGTGGTAGATGAACCCAATGATAAATCGAAAAATAGAACAAAAGAGAGAAACAAAGTTAAAATAAAAGAATGGTGAGAGGAGAAAAGAAAAGAAGAAGAAAAGAATTAAAACAAGGGAACAACTGGAACATAGAACTACTAAAGGGTTTAACCCTCCACCAGACTTATAGCTTTTCTTCACTCCGTCCTAAGACATACCGTCCGCCAATCTATATCCCACTCCATTAGGTCTTGTGCAATTCTGAAAATTGTTGTGAGAGTTTCTCTCAAGTTCTTGTGCAAGAACCTCTTGTTTCTTGTCAATGGCTTCAAGCTATTGTGGCGATTCTTCCTAGGCTTATTGGAAAGCTTTTCCATGGTGTCATCCACCTTCATCCCTTATGATACAATCCTAAAACCAAGGCAAATGAAGGAAGACTTGGAATTACCCATGGAAGCACTTCCTTTGGTGATTAAAAGGCCAATGACAAGGGCTAGGGCTCAAATACTCCAAGATCATATATAATCCAACCTCAATCTCTTGGAGAACCATGGAGAAGGCTACAAAATGCTGAATTTATCTATTGTAATCGACTACAAGTAGTCTGTAATCGATTAAATACTTTGTATAAATGTTAGATTTGTCAATAGCTCTGATGTAATCGATTATTCCGTCTTGTAATCGATTACATGGAAGTGTGAGTTCCTATGATAATCGACTATTTGGTGAGATAATCGATTATTTCATTCATGAGTCAGTTTCCAGGCTGATATGAGCAATGTAATCGATTACCAAGAGTTAGTAATCGATTATTTGGTTCAAAATAATCGATTACCATTCGAAATAATCGATTATTACCGTTTTTGCTGCAGAAGCTCTATCTTTCAGTTTTAAGTAGCTGTTGGATAGCTTTCCTTGGAAGCTACATTTGTATTTCATTTAGGACGCATTTGCATTTCGTTTGGCTTTAGATTCGTGGTCTATATAAACCACATCACAACATATTGTAAGAACTTTTTGGTTGAATGAAATTAGAATGCACTTTGTGTATGAGAGGTTGAGAGTTATTCTCCCTTGTTCTTAGTGAAGAACTTCTCGTTTCTTATCAATAGCTTCTGAGCTATTGTGGTGATTCTTGCAAGACTTATTGAAATTCCTATTCCATGGTGTCAATCCAAATCCACTTCTAATCTTCTTCCATTGTTCCACTTCTTAAATCACAAAAACCTAAAAGCTGTCATAAAACAGAGCATTTCATATATTCTATATTCCTTTCCATTGAAGAATTGATTCCATTGCAAGGAAGATCGGGGCAAACAGGACTTGATTCAGTTCAGGAGTCCATCACCTTACCTTTCTTCCACCTTCCATTGCTGAACTTAAAACTTACAAACAACCATACAATTTTCATGAAATCTAGACAAATTTGTGTCCTTGAGAAAAGTTTGAAGTTTGGGTTTCAATGCAAGGTAGATTTGGGAAATTCATGGCTAATGGGTTCAGCCATACATCAAGTAGTATCTAAAGCCTAATCCTTGTGGAATTCTTCTTCAAGTTCAGTTCTGAAATGTTCTTCAAAGGTAAAAATTATGCAGCTATCAAAAATCTGAAAATCCATTTCAATTCCTTATAGTCTTGTTGTTTTCGTTTGATTCTTGGTTGTGTGGGCTTGGTAGTGATTCCGCCACATAACCTTGTAGTTTCCTTCAAGTTTTGTTTGATTTCACATCTTCTTGTTCTTCATCTTCTTCATTTGTTCTTGATAAATTTCTAGTTTTGATTCTTGTAATCTAGTGTTAGTAGTTGTTTTTGTGTTGTTTGACCACTTGTTTTGATTCTAATCTTATGCCTAAACTGAATTGAGTTCTTAGAAGAAAATTTTACAATTGTTATACATCATATTTTCGTGATTCATCAATTTCTTAGAGGATTATTGAACTTGTTCAAAAGAAAAACAAGCAAAGTGCAGCCCAAGTGTTTGTGAAATTGTGGCTAGAAAAATAAACAAGAGCAGCCCAAAAAAGTTGTGAACTGTGGCTGGAAAAACACTCAAATTGCAGCCAAGAAGTTATTTAATTAGTGGCTCAAAAACTCAAAGCAAAAACAGAATTTAGAAGCAAAGAAAGTTGCAAAGGTTAAAAGTTTAAAAATTCTTTTGAACCACAAAACTAAGTGAACTTGTATGACATGCAAACTTTGTGAAATTTGGCTTCTAACAATTGAATTTAATTGGCATATCCTACTTGTGCAGTTTGATACAGCCCATATATGTCCTTGAGTTGTCTCATTAAATTCCAATTTGAGTTGTGCTTTTCCAAATTTTGTGCTTTTGTTGCTTGTCTCTTAAAAATTCCAAGGTTTTGTCTTAGAGTTTTCTTGTTCTTTGGACTCTTGAGTCTAGTCTAGAATTGTTCCTATTTCAATATAGTAAAGAAGCTTGATTTGATTAGAAGTTTTTGATTAAGAACTATAGAGAGGAACAAGAGTGGAAAAAGGAAAGAGAGAACATTAAAGAAAGATCCTAGATAAAGTGTGCGAACACGAGTGTGAGTGACAAATACTTAGATAGTGGTGAGAATTTTCTTATATACTTGTGTTTTTGCTAACCATTTCTTTTGAAGGATGAGCTCAATAGGGGATAAGACTTTGTCACCTAGGACCTCTAGATTGATGAAAGCCATGACAAAACAAATGGAAGACTTGGAAACCAAAATAGATGCAAGATTTGAGGAGTACAAAAGAAGACTCAAAGAAGGAGTAGTCCAAATGGTAGTGTGGATGGAGAGACTCATGGTAGTAGGAGGGTGAGTGAGCATGTTTCCTCTCATGGAGGAAATTATTATGATGAGAGGAATGAGAGGGAGGATATGAGAGAAAATAATAGGAGACACAATCCTAGGAGGCAAAATAGAGATGAGGCAGATTAGAGGAGAGAAGAGAGAGATGGGAGGTAAAATTATTATTTTGAAAGTAAAAATTCCAAAATTCTATGGTGATAATCATTCCGAAGTTTACTTTGAGTGGGAGATGAAAGTAAAACAAATTTTCTTATGCCAACAATTTGATGAAGAAAAGAAAGTTATTCTAGCAACTCTAGAATTTGGTGGCTATGCTTTGGTGTGGTGGAACCAAATTATAATGGACATAGAGAGGTTGAGGAGAGAAATAATACATGGCTGGAATGACTTGAAAAGATGCTTGAGAGAAAGATTTGTTCCCACTTATTATGCAAGAGAAGTCCACAACAAGCTCCAAAGACATTTCCAAGGCTACAAGAGTGTTGATGAATACTATAAGGAAATGGAATTGATGATGATGAGGGTTGAAATTGTGGAGGTCCAAGAAGCAAAAATGGCTAGGTTCCTTCATGGCTTGAATAGAGAAATTCAAGATGTGATGGAGCTACATTCTTATACAACAATTGAGGAGCTAGTCCACAAAGCTCAAAGGGTGGAGAAACAACTAGAAAGGAGAAAAGCTTCCTTTTCCAAAACCAATGGGGCTGCAATTTCCATCTGGAAAGACAAGCCAAAAAGGGAGGTTTCTCAAGTGAAAAATAAAGAAGAAAAGGTGGAAAGCTCAAGAAAAAAAAATTGTGCAATCAACTCCAACAAGATCAAGCAAATTACTGCACTTAGGCAAGAAAATTATTTTGAGGCCTTTAACTCCTAGACAAGTGTGTGAAGATCAAGTGAGAATGAAAGAAAAAAGAATTCAAGAGCTGAAAATTACTGCACTTGTTTGCTTTATCAAGGAGGATGCCTTATCAAGGAGGCATTGTTTGCTTTCTATGCTTGAAACTAAATTGCTTGGTTTTAATAACATAAAGGAATTGTATGCAAGTGATCATGACTTCTCTAATATTTTTCCTTTGTGTGAGAAAAGCGCTCATCAAGGATATTTTGGACATGATGGTTTCTTGTTTAAGGAAAAGAGACTATGTGTTCCTAAAAGCTCTTTAAGAGAACTTTTCATTACAGAAGCTCATGAATATAATTTGATGGGGAACTTTGGTGTGGATAAAATTTGGCTATTTTACACGAACATTTCTTTTGGCCAAAAATGAGGCATGATGTGCATAAGTTTGTTTCTCAATGCATTGTTTGTCATAAAGCTATATCTAGATTAATGCCTCATGGTTTGTATACACCTTTGCCTATTCCTAACTCCCTTTGGATTGATATTTCTATGGATTTTGTGCTTGGTCTTCCAAGATATAAGAGGGGAAAGGATTCTATTTTTGTTGTTGTTGATAGGTTCTCAATGAAAATAATAGGAATTGAATACTCACAATAACCAAGAGGTGGGTGAATTGGTTAAAACTTTGGTATTTTAAAACTTATTCAAATCAGAGTTTCAGGATCTTTATCACTTTTAAAACCAAGAAATCAATTTACTCAATCAAATGTCTCAGCCCAAGAAATCAATAGATCAAAATTGAACTTGTTGAACAATGAATATGAATCAAAGAATCACTAACCAATGAACAATATGAGAGATAGAGAAATAGAATAAAAAAAACACAAGCAATTTATACTGGTTCACTTCACAACTTGAAGCTACATCCAGTTTCTTCTAATCAACACTAGATTAGAGTTCCACTATTATAAAATTCTGTTCTTACATGCAATTACAACATCTCCCTTTATCAACTCTAGATAAAGAATAGAAATCTATTGTTGAATTCAGGGGGAGCTGCTTGAAGCATAAGCAAAGAGATTCATTCAAGTTTCAAGTTTTGAGCTTTCAAACATGCAAAGGACAACTTGGAGATTAATTAGGATAAAATGTAAGAGAAAAACAATTCTGATGATCCTAAAGCATTGCATTCATTCTAATTCACAAATAACTTAAAATGGTTTAATAAAAATCACAAGGCTTTCATAAAATGGTTAAGTTTTTAAACTTGCTTCAAAGGTTTTTGGAAAAATGGTTTTCTTGTTGTTTTAATCGATTACAATATTGTATTAATCGATTATTTTGTTCTTCACTTATTCTGGAAAAGCTTTCATGAACATTATAATCAATTACATATCATTAATCGATTATTTTACCTATGAGTAGTAATCGATTACATGCTTAAATATGTATTTTACAAAATGTTGGGATAATCGATTACCAGTATACTGTAATCGATTACATAGGCTTATCTGAAAATAGCCACTCCCTGGTTTGATCGATTACCATAGGTTGTAATCGATTACATAGTATAATCAGAAAGACTATGGCTCCTGCTTTAATCGATTACCATATCCAGTAATCAATTACTTAATGTATTTTGAAAAACATGGATCTTCTGTCTTAATCGATTACAAGACGGGATAATCGATTATTTACTTTGTTATAGAAATTCCAGAAAAGCTTATCAACATTTTAATCGATTACAGTCTTGGAATAATCGATTACATAAGCAAAACAATCGATTATTTGGCACGTCTTAATCGATTATTTCTGTTACGTTTTTCTGTTATAAATAGGAAATTGCTTTGCTTGATTTTATAACGTTGAATATTGATACCCATTGAGTGAAAAACAGTTCTAAGAGCCTTTCTAAGTGTTTTCAAAGTGTTTTTACATGCTTGGTTAGCTACAACATTGATCATGAGTTTGTGAGTCAATCTTGAGCAAGATTTCATTCAAGATTAAGGGAAGCTTATTTAATTTGTTAATTCAACCTGTGTCAATCCATCATATGCATTGTTAATCATTGGATCATCAGGTTGTTTCTCTCCTTAATCTTTCTGTAATTTTTGTTTTGATTTTGAATGTAATTCTTTGTCTATTGTGATTGGGTTTCTTGCTTGTAAAATAGAGATAGGTTTTCTCTAGGGGTTGTGCTGAGTGGTGTTCTCAGTGGGTTATCTCTAAGAATCTAATAGTGTTTTAGATTTCTGAACTTTATCTATGGTTGATAAAGAGAGACTTTGTAATTACTTGTAAGAACAGATAATTACAATAGTGAAACTCCATTCTAGTGTTGAGTGGAAGAAAACTGGATGTAGCTTCATAGTGTTTGAAGTGAACCAGTATAAATCTTTGTGCTTTGATTTTAATTTCTTTCTTGATTATATTTTGTCCATCTTGATTGTCTTGCTTTGCTTATCAATTCAATTTTGAGCTATTGGATACCTTGGACTAAACATTTGATTAAAGAAGGATTCTTGGTTTCAAAATAAAGATCCTAAGGGAAAACTCTGATTTTGTTTAAGAATTTTTTTTAATTTACCAAGCCTAACCAATTCACCCCTCTCTTGGTTAAGTGTGAAGTGTTCCTATATTTTACATAAAACACTATTAGATTCTAAGAGACAAAGAACCAGAGAACACTACTTTGTTCTTCACACTAGAGAACCCTTCTCTAGATACAAGCAATAACCCACTTTACAATAGCCAAATACAACAAAAATTCAGAACGAAATTTACACACAAAGATTAAGGAGAGAGACAACCTGATGATCCAATCAATGAAATGCACATGAATTACCAAATTAGGTTGAGAATCAAACTAACTCAGAAGATGCTTTTCCTTAATCTTGAAAAGAATCTTGCTCAAGGATCATTCAAAGACCCATTGATGTTTTGAATGAAGCAAGAAGTAAAAACACTGTGAAAATCACTTTGGAATTGCTTAGAAGGCTTGTGTATACTCAGAAATATGAATGGTCAAGTTATGAAACAAGCTAAGCCTTCAATCCTATTTATAACAGAATTTATAACTAACTGTAATCGATTAAACGTGCCTGATAATCAATTAATTCGCTTATGTAATTGATTAAAATAACCATGTAATCGATTCAACCGTTCAACCAACGAGCAAAATAATTGATTATCCCGAGCTGTAATCGATTAAGACAGAAGTCTCAGGATAATAGAATGTACTATGTAATCGATTACAAGATTTGGTAATCGATTAAAGCAAAAGTCTTGTATTTTCACAATGAACTGTGTAATCGATTATAAGCTTTGGTAATCGATTAAGACAAGGAAATGATTTTTCTCAAATAGCCAAAGTAATCGATTATGGATAATGGTAATCGATTATCCCAGCAAGGCTTAAAATTCATGATTAACTATGTAATCGATTACAACACTTAAGTTATCGATTAAAATCATTACCATAGCAATTTTGTTGTAAACAAAGGCCAAATAATCGATTATTCCGATGGGTAATCGATTACAATGTTCATAAAGATTTTTCAGATTGAACTAAGAACAAAATAATCGATTATATCATTAAGGTAATCGATTAAACCAGGGAAAATAACATTTTTCCAAAAACCTTTCAATCAAATTAAAACCTTAATCAAGTTATAAAAGCTTTGTTAATTTTTATGAAAAACATTTAGGTTTATGAATGAATGAATGAATGCAAAGCATGGATCATCAGATTAGTCTTTCTCTTACACTTGAATCAATTACAAACACTTCAAGGCATCCAAGCATGTTGAAAGCTCAAAACCAATCTTGAATCAAAGTCTTCCATTCTTCATGATGCTCCCCCTATATCCAACACTCAAAGATGGCACACTTCATTCCTTGTCACAAGAGTGATGATGCTTGTGAAGTAGCTAATCTTTCCTTCAAAGAAGTGGTGAGACTACATGGATTGCCAAGAAGCATTGTGAGTGATAGAGACATAAAGTTCCTTAGACATTTTTTGAAAACATTGTGGGCTAAGCTTGGTACAAAACTCTTGTTTTCATCAACTTGTCACCCACAAATGGATGGTCAAATCGAATTGGTGAATAGGACCTTGGGTCAACTTCTTAGATGCTACATCAAGGGTAATTTGAGAACTTGGGAGGATTGTCTACCTCACATTGAGTTTGCTTACAATAGAGTAGTTCACAAGGCAACTTCCTTATCTCCTTTTGAAATTGTTTATGGCTTTAATCCTTTAACTCCTCTTGATTTATTGCCTTTACCTAACACTTCTTCTATGATTAATCATGATGCTTTGTCTAAAGCTTCTTATGTTAGGAAAATACATGAACAAGTGAAAGCACATGTGGAGAGGAAAATGGAACAAGATGCAAAGCAAGCCAATATGTAAGGCCCTGAAATTTCGATAACTAGAAGTAGATGTTTGATGCATTTCTTGTGTTATTTGATTATTTGATTAGTTTAGATTAGTTGAAATGTTATGTGAATTATCCATGTGAAATTTCTTGGAAGATGTCAAGTTACGTGGGGTTTGGTTGAGATGCGTTGTAATTGAGTGATTCCGAATTTGACCCAAAGCCTATTTTAGTAAAATCAACATTCTGAATTGGTTAAGCGTTGGATCTCCTTCAAATTTTTAAGGTGGATTCCTAACCTATATATGTAACTTTTGACCGTTCGAATTGTCAAAATAATGCCTGGAGCGTGAGAAATTAATTTTTAATTCTAGAATCCGATCAGCTCATCCAGGCAAATTTTGCAGGCACTTTTGCTCGCCTGGGCGAGTCAAGGCGGTGTTAAATACGTATTTAAGCTTCCAAGTCACAAAAATGGAGGTTTTTCCTCCTCTAAATAGCTCCCAAGCTTCCCCTCATCCTCCTTCACCACCCACAGCCACCGGAGTCAACCACGGGCCGCCGTTGCTTGCCACAAGACCCCGACACGGAGAAGAACCCTTTAATCGGAACGGAATCTTTGAAACTCTTCTCGAAGTTTCGGTAGAGAGCAGAGCTCCCAATCCTCCTTTCTTGGTTTCCTTAAGAGTTCCGCGTTTAGGCCAAAGCACGTGAACTTGAGAGATCCCAAAACGACGTTCCAAGGAGCTAACAGAGAGATATAGATAGGTAAGGGGAATTTATTATTTGGTTATAGTTTTGATACCATAGTTAGGGGCCAGGGAATCCAACTATGAAGATAACTGCCTGTTCCTGCTGTGTGTTGGTTTTCAAGAAAAACTACGTTTTTAACTAATGAGATGCGATGTATTTATGATTGATATATGTTTATTCCTGTGTGTGCTTGTTTTCAAGAAAAACTATTTTTAACTAATGGGATGCGATGAATTGGCTTGTTGATGGATAAAATTGTGAATGATATTGTTGTTGTAATGATTGGATTTTTGGTAAAAGTCTTAATTACAGAGGAGACTCTTCCCAAAATTTTATAATATGTTTTCCTATTTAATTATTTATTAAATTTTTTAATGGGCATAAGAGTGTGTTTTATATATTGTAGTCCTCCTCTTTAATTTAGAATTTTCCTAAACATATCAGTCTTGTGATATGATGAATTGTGAATGTATGAAATTTGGATTGTCTGAAGACCTAGGGAATGTGAATCTCAGGCATATGTATTATGTATAGATGTGAAATGTGATTGCTTGTGATGTCGTTGATGATATTGAAATTGAGATGTCATTGATGTAATTGGTGATGTTGAAATGAGATAATGTTGATGTGATTGATGATGTTGAAATGAGATAATATTGATATGCATGATGATATTAAGATGATATGATGTTGAGGTTGATAATGACGTTGACGAGAAATAATGTTGAAGTGAACAATGTCATTGTGTGTGGATATACATGGATACCCATAGGAGGTGTATGACGGGTTACCCTTGCGAGGAAGGGTTTGTTCCTAGCCAGGTCATACATTGATAGTGCCCATGGTTGTAGGTTGTGTATGTAGACGTGGGGTGCAATGGCCGGTTGGTTACCCTTGCGAGGATGAATTTGTTCCTAGCCACGGTCAGTGCATCAGTGATCCCACATTGGTGTGTTACATATGTACATGGGGGTGCATGACGGGTTACCCTTGTGAGGAAGGATTTGTTCCTAGCCGGGTCATGCATTGGTGATGCCCATGTTTCATACTTGATTTGTATGTGTGGAAATAGAATGAAGGCAAGCGCGTACCTGTGAGTTTTAGTGGGCTGAGACGCAGGTACTAAGGGGTCATCAGGTTTGGAATTCCCTAGTGATGTTGGCTGATCATCGGGTGGGGGAATGGCCAATGAACGACAGGGTGGCCCTGATAGGCGGTGAATCATTTTTCCTATGAGAGGCTATTTCCGGGAGATGGTATCACATTGCATTCTGATAGATGAGTCAGGTGCATGCATCATTTTGCACATGATTGTTGAATTGTGAAATGCATCAGATGATTTGGTTTGTTGAGTGTGTATTGGAATAATAGAATTTTGGTAATAATTGTGAATGTGATTGTTGGATCCTTTCCAATTGTGGTTACTTGATAATTGTTGGTTGTACATGATAAACTCACCCTTGCGTTTGTTGTACCGTGTGGTTGGTACCTGTGATGATCGCGAACTTTCGTTCATGTGAGTAGATGTGCAGCAATAGGTGACCTTGGAGGGAGATCTTCTTTTTGGTTGGAGCCGCCAAGCCGAGATGATGACGTTGGATTTCTTTTTGGAGAAAGAGTTGTGTTTTGTTAATCGACTCTTTCTTAATTAGTTCTTTGTCTTTTTGTTAGATATCTAAGTTCAGGTGTATATACATGTAAAGCTAAAGGAAGTTCTAACATGTGGATGACATGTACTGATTTAATATATATACATATGTGTTTAAATATGTAATTGTAATTTGTGTATTATAATTGTATTATCGCGCAAAATTTACCAACATTTTCATAATCAATTTAATGAAGTTTTCATTAAAAGTTAAATCTTGTGCGGTAAGAGTTAATGATACAGTAGCGACGAGACGGGTCGTTACACAATAAGCACAAGAAGAAAGTGATCTTTAATGAGGGAGATTTGGTGTGGCTTCATTTGAGGAAGGATAGCTTTCCTCATGAAAGGAAATCCAAGCTCCAACAAAGAGGAGATGGACCTTTCAAGATTTTGGAGAGGATCAACAACAATGCTTACAAACTTGAGTTGCCCAGTGAGTATGGTGTGAGAAATACTTTCAATGTTTGTGATCTTTCTTTGTATGATGTAGGTACAAGTGAGGAAGAAAACTTGAGGTCAAGTTCTTTTCAAGAAGGAGGGAATGAGGGAGGTCATTTGCAAGCTAAAGGTCTAGAAGGAGAGCTTGGAGCACTTCCTTTGGTGAGCTTTAAAGGACCAATGACAAGAGCTAGAACCCAAGCACTTGAAGACCACATCCAAGCTAACTTGGATAAGCATGAAGAAGCTCACCAACTTAAAGATAACAAGGGCTGGATTTCATTGTCTCAAGTTCAATTTAATTCCAATTAAATTCAGCACTTGTTAGAAGCAAAAATAGTTGTAACAAAAAGGCTTTTTAGTGCATTTTTGTAAATCTTTGTAAGTGCACTTGGGTGTGAGTTATGGGCTGCACTTAGAGGCTGAAAACTGCACCTTAAGCCTTAAAATACTGCACCATTTCATGAAATCAGGACAGCCAAGGTCACCTTAGGGAAGCTTGCATTTAGGCTTCATTAGTTGCATTTCAAAGCTTCATGTTAATTTGCATTTCCCTTACATTTCCTTGTAATTTCGTGGCCTATATATGGTTGCCCAAAAACTTTTGTAAACAAGTTTGATTCATTGAATACAATTCTGAAAATTGTTGTGAGAGTTTCTCTTGTTGATTCAAGTGAAGCCAAGCATCAAGGAACAGAAGATCAAGCTTCAAGGTTTTGTGCTTTCAACATGCTCAAAGGATAAGTTCCAAAGAAAGCTTGAAGAATCAATTTAAATTATGTAAAAGGAAGCTTATGATCTGATAATTCATTTAAGCATGTCATGCATGGTTCATTCATCTAGGATTGTTAGGATTAATTGATTAAGTAAAAGAAATTCATTAGAAAGGCACTTAAGAAGCAATGTTTTTGGAAAAATAAAGTTGCATTATTAATAATCGATTACAAGGCAAGTAGCATCGATTATTTTGTTCTTCGTGCCCTTTAGAAAACAAATCATGATCATTGTAATCGATTACATATCGGTTAAATCGATTACTCAAGCTTTTTATGTAAGATGGAACTCTCTGTCTTAATCGATTACATAAATTGGTAATCGATTACATGCCTGTACATGCAAACTTGGAAAAATCATAACGCTCTGTCTTAATCGATTACACATCATAATAATCGATTACAAAGGTCATTTAGAAAAACATGTCTGACTGGTTTAATCGATTACTTCACGGAATAATCGATTATATTGTTCATAGCTCAAACCCAGAAATTTTTAGGAGCATTTTAATCGATTACAGTCTTGGATTAATCGATTACAAATGAGAAATAATCGATTACAGGAGTGTGTTTAATCGATTACTTTCAGTTAGAAAGCTGTTATAAATAGAACCCACTTCTCTGAAGTTTGTAACTTTTGATAATTCGTATTCTGGGCTTTCACAAATGTTCAAGAGCTTTCATTAGTGAGTTTTCTGAGTTTCTAAACACATAGGCTTCACAAATTCATATGATTGTTTGATTCAAGAGTGTGAAGCATCATTGATCATTAAAGCATAAGGAAAGGAATGCATTAAGCTGAGTAATCTGTCATTCAACCTGGTGAATCATTCATGTGCATGAGTTCTTGGATTATCAGGTGATAACTTTCCTTATACTTTGAAGGTGTAAACTGTTCTTTGAATTTTCTGTAAAGATTAGTCTATTGTAAATGGGTTTCTTGCAAGGTTAGAGATAGTGTTTCTCTAAGGACAGCTGAGTAGTGTTCTCAGTGTGGGTGTTTGTTGTAACACCCCGTAGGCCTGCGGTGCATTATCATTATGATATCAGTGAGCGCTTAAAACATTCATTTAAAACTTAGCGGAAGTACAGGATCGACTTTCCTGATTCATTATGTATGGAAACCCAACATATCACAAACACACACAGATACAAAACCATATCATACCCCTGCTGATCCAGTTTATCTCATACAATACATATATAGACAAATTGCTTATTCAGATAGGCAGATAACTGAAAAACATCCAATATAAGCTCAGGAGAATCATATAATATACATCAATAGTTCTGTTCATCAAAATATACATCAGGTCTTCACCATGTCA
>PYAF01003517.1:0-34331 GCA_007407185.1 Glycine tomentella | reverse complement strand
GCAATGGTATGAGAGGTTAAGCAAATTTCTGCTTGAACAATCTTTTACAAGGGGCAACGTTGATAAAACTTTGTTTATCAAAAGGCTTGGAAATGATTTCTTATTGGTTCAAATTTATGTGGATGATATTATATTTGGTTCTACTAACCACAAGTTATGCAAGGATTTTTCATCAGCTATGCAGAAAGAATTTGAAATGCCAATGATGGGTGAACTTACATTCTTCCTTGGACTTCAAGTAAAACAATTGAAGAATGGAACCTTTCTTAACCAATCCAAGTACTGTCTTGTGATCATTAGGAAATTTGAGATGGAGAAGAGCAAGGATGCTGCAACTCCCATGGCCACATCAACATACCTTGATTCAGATGAAAGTGGAAAGAAAGTTGATGAGTCAAAGTACAGAGGAATGATTGGATCATTGTTGTATTTGATAGCTAGCAGACCTGATATAATGCTCAGCGTTTGTTTGTGTGCTAGATATCAAGCTAATCCTAAAGAATCACACCTTACTACTGTCAAAAGAATTCTAAAATATCTCAAAGCTACTCCAAAAGTTGGTCTTTGGTATCCAAAAGATGCTTCTTTAAACATTATTGGTTATTCTGATTCTGATTTTGCACGTTGCAAATTAGATAGGAAAAGCACAAGTGGCACTTGTCATTTGCTTGGAAGTTCATTAATCTCATGGCATTGCAAGAAGCAATCTTGTGTGGCATTATCCACTGCTGAAGCTGAATACATCTCAGTTGGAAGTTGTTGTGCACAAAGCTTGTGGCTTAAACAACAAATGCTGGATTATGGAGTGGAACTGAATGCTATTCCTCTGCTATGTGACAACACAAGTGATATCAACATATCAAAGAACCCAAGAATGAACTCTAGAACAAAGCATATTGAGATAAGACATCATTTCCTTAGGGATCGGGTTCAAAAAGGTAATATAAAGGTAGAATTCATTGACACCAATCATCAACTAGCTGATATATTCACAAAGCCATTATCTAGAGATAGATTTTATACACTTAGAAACATGTTAGGGATTCTTGATGAAAGCAACATTATCTAGCTTGATTATATGTGTTACTATGTGATGATTGAAAGCCTGAATGTCACTAAATGCTTAAGTATATGTATCATTGTCAAAAAGTTGCTAAAATGCTCTGCATCTGATGTTTTGTCTGTAGTAATTGATTACACCACGGGTTAATCGATTAAATTCATTAAAAATCAAGTCTGGAACGAAATCTTCATACATGTAATCGATTACACAAGAATGGTAATCAATTATTCTTCACATTTCCAGAAATCACGTTCCTCTGGAATAATCGATTACGTATCGGGATAATCAATTATAGTGTTCAAAATTTCAAAACCACAAGTACGTTCCTCTGGAATAATCGATTACGTATCGGGATAATCGATTACAGTGTTCAAAATTTCAAAACCACAAGCACGTCTCTCTGGAATAATCGATTACTTATGAGCCGTAATCGATTACCATTTATATTGAATTGATGCTCACTCTGTGATAATCGATTACCACTCGGGATAATCGATTACCTATGGCCCTGATACTTGGATAACTGATTCAAGCTGTAAAATAATTGACTACTTAAGCAAAGAATCAATTACAGGTCATCTTCAACCTCTGATCAAGTTTAAAATAATCGATTACTTATGCAAATAATCGATTACCATGTGTTTTACAGGAAGCCTAATTGAACTGGAATAATCGATTACATTACGAAATAATCGATTATTCATGCTGTTGTCTGAAATCTGACAGTTTTTTTGGTTAATTAAACTGCCCAATCCATTTAAAACCAACATCCAATGTCATTAAACCGTCCCAACAACTATATTTTTAAATTTGTGAATGTTAGGAGCCTAATTCGAGTCTATAAATAGTGAATCACAAGTCTTGATTCACCACACTTACTCCTTTCTATCCTTCTGCATTTTTTTCTGCAATTCTGTGTGTCTAAGCTCTTCTAAACCAACCTTGCATCATGTCTGAACCATTTACCAAGAGAGTTAGGAAGCCAAAGAGGAGACATGGTGAATCCTCATCCAATCCCCCTCAACCTCAACCCCAACCTCAACAAGCAAATAGGCTTGATATCTGGTTCTCTTCTGAGACAGATAAGATGAACTACCTTCAATTCGATGCCACTAAGCCTGTGGCCACCCCCAAATACATAGAGTTAGACTGATTTATTAGGCAAGGATTCCAATTCCCAGCCTATCTAGAGTCACAAAGCCTTAGGAGGTTTCTAGAGATGAAGGGTACCTTCTACCCTGATCCAGTTCGAGTCTTTTACAGCTACTTGAAGGGTTCAATGCAGGGTGACATGAGGTCCAAGGTAAAAGGGGTAATTATGCACATCACCCCTGAAATTTGGGAAACTGTAGGTGGGATTGTCTGTGAGGGAGCTCGCAGGTTTGATGAAGATCCTGATGGGTACAACAAGATGGACACATACAGGAGCATGCTTCATGACCCAAACATGAGGCTTAGGACCAGACTTGGCACAGGTCCAATGACTGCAGAAGATAGGATGCTGCACTACTTAATAACATACATCATAACCCCAAGAGCAACCAACCATGCCCAAGCAACTGATGAAGATCTTCAGTTGGTGTATGGGCTGAAGAATCACATTCCCATGAATTGGGCTCTGATCTTTGAAGAGATCATGCTAAAATCAAAGAGGTTGGTTAATTACCCATTTCCCTATCCAGTTTTTGTTTCTAGGCTCATTGATCATTTCAACATAGATGTTGAAAATGAAGTCATAGATAATACCCTCTCCTACAATAGCCAAATTAAGGAGAAACACTTGACCAAGATGGGCATGAGGAAGACACCTGATGGTTGGGTGATGGCTGCCCAGATTGGTGCTGAAGAACAAGGAGAGATGGCTGCAGATTCTGAAGAGGAACAAGATCAACAACAACCACAACCTGCACCTCAAGCCTTCTCTGATTTTGAATCATTGATGATTCAAAAGATGGACACAATGCTGAAGCTTCAAGAGGACTTCAAGGCTGAAACCCATGAGGCCTTAGAAGATATTAGGGAGAGGATGGATGCTATTGAGGCTAATATGGATGATAAAGCCTCTGCAGAATTCTAGGATTCTTAGTTTATGTTTTTTCTTAGTTTATATTTAGTTATATTTCTGGTTGTAATAGACAATGGTATGTTCTGTTTTATTTTATAATTTGCTTTATGAATTGCCCCATATGGTAATCCTATTAATAGGTTATGCAATTCCAGTTTAAAATAAGCTGTGCCTGTTTATTTTTGACTTTTAACAAGCCAAATAAGGGGAGAATTGATTAAGGGGGAGTAGTTTGCAATTTACTTACTCTGTTCATCCCTGTTTTTTTTTTATTGAATTTTAGCCCAAAAATTGATTTGAATACATGCTGGAATTTAGGGGGAGCTAATGTGTAAAACTGGACATAATGCATTGGTATAATACTTAATTGAATGCTTCATGAGCAACATGTGCTTTAACACTTGTTTTTTTTGGCAAGAGAGTTTGCAATTTTTCAGGATTATAAAAGCTTGTTCAAACAATGGTTTTGCAAATTGATCTCCAAGTATTTGTGCTTAATCAAATGGAAGATTTGGCATGTTTAAAGCCAAAAAGGGGGAGATTGTTGATTCAAGTGAAGCCAAGCATCAAGGAACACAAGATCAAGCTTCAAGGTTTTGTGCTTTCAACATGCTCAAAGGATAAGTTCCAAAGAAAGCTTGAAGAATCAATTTAAATTATGTAAAAGGAAGCTTATGATCTGATAATTCATTTAAGCATGTCATGCATGGTTAATTCATCTAGGATTGTTAGGATTAATTGATTAAGTAAAAGCAATTCATTAGAAAGGCACTTAAGAAGCAATGTTTTTGGAAAAATAAAGTTGCATTATTAATAATCGATTGCAAGGCCAGTAGCATCGATTATTTTGTTCTTCGTGCCCTTTAGAAAACAAATCATGATCATTGTAATCGATTACATATCGGTTTAATCGATTACTCAGGCTTTTTATGTAAGATGGAACTCTCTGTCTTAATCGATTACATATCGTAATAATCGATTACAAAGGTCATTTAGAAAAACATGTCTGACTGGTTTAATCGATTACTTCACGGAATAATCGATTATATTGTTCATAGCTCAAACCCAGAAATTTTTAGGAGCATTTTAATCGATTACAGTCTTGGATTAATCAATTACAGATGAGAATTAATCGATTACAGGAGTGTGTTTAATCGATTATTTTTAGTTAGAAAGCTGTTATAAATAGAACCCACTTCTCTGAAGTTTGTAACTTTTGATAATTTGTATTCTGGGCTTTCACAAATGTTCAAGAGCTTTCATTAGTGAGTTTTCTGAGTTTCTAAATACATAGGCTTCACAAATTCATATGATTGTTTGATTCAAGAGTGTGAAGCATCATTGATAATCAAAGCATAAGGAAAGGAATGCATTAAGCTGAGTAATCTGTCATTCAAACTGGTGAATCATTCATGTGCATGAGTTCTTGGATTATCAGGTGATAGCTTTCCTTATTCTTTGAAGGTGTAAACTGTTCTTTGAATTTTCTGTAAAGATTAGTCTATTGTAAATGGGTTTCTTGCAAGGTTAGAGATAGTGTTTCTCTAAGGACAGCTGAGTAGTGTTCTCAGTGTGGGTGTTTGTCTCTAAGGGTCTAATAGGGTTTTAGACTTTTGAACTTTATCTAGGGTTGATAAAGAGAGGCTTGTATTTGCTTGTAAGAATATTTTTGCAATAGTGGAACTCTACTCTAGTGTTGAGTGGAAGAACTGGATGTAGCTTCATAGTGTTTGAAGTTAACCAGTATAAAAATCTGTGGCTAATCTTTCTTCTCACCTATTCATCTTTTAATTGCTTTATTTGTGAATCAATTTCATTGCACAGAAAGTTATACTCTGTTTTCTATTCTTCTTGAAAAAGGAATTTGATTGAATATTGATTCTTGGTTTTAGAACAATGATAAAGATCCTGTGGTAATACTCTATTTTTAAATTTTAATTGGACAAGGTTCAACCAATTCACCCCCCCTCTTGGTTGTGTTGAAGTATTCTATTCATTTTCATCTCTCAAGTTCTTGTGCAAGAACCTCTTGTTTCTTATCAATGACTTCAAGCTATTGTTGTGATTCTTCCTAGTCTTATTGGAAAGCTTTTTCATGGTGCCATCCACCTTCATCCCTTACCCTTCTTCCACCTTCCATTGCTGAAATTAAAACTTACAAACAGCCATACAATTTTTGTGAAATCTGGAGAGATTTGTGTCCTTGAGAAAAGCTTGAAGTTTGGGTTTCAATGCAAGGTAGATTTGGGAAACTCATGACTAATGGGTTCAGCCATACATCATAATGGTTTAATATATTTATATATATATATGTATTTATTTATGTATTTGTGCATTTTTTATGAGTGTATTATCACTAGAAATTTACCCTCATTTTCATAATTAGATTAATAGAATTTTCAATTAAAATTTGAAAATTATACACTTAGAGTAGTGATATCGTAGCGACGAGGCGGGTTGTTACACTAGTGGTATCAGAGCAGGTCGAACCTTTTCGGCCAGTGCCTTGTGAGTCTGTTGTGTTTCTCTTGCATTTTGTGTTTGCTTGTTGAATGTTTGATGTTTAAGTATTTGACCGTTTTGTAGTTGCTTGGGTTGTTTGTGTTTGAGACTTACGCACATTGTTGTTTTACATGGATTATGGGATATGTTAGTGGTTTCATAGTATGTTTGTATTCTTGATGTCTGTTATTCCATGAGTTCCAATGACTTGTCCCGAGCTATCAGACTGGCCATCTGGATAATTCATGTAGTGAATGGGGCACTATGGCAAGCAGTAAGGAATATAAAAAGTTGGAGCATGAGCGTTAATGTCTCAAGAGAGAACTATTGTAGAGGAGTGATTTCTTGAGGCATCAACTCTCAAGAGTAATTAAGTAGGGACTTTAGATAAGTATAAAATTGTTTTATTCATTTTTCTCATGTGTATTCCTTCCATGCTCTCATTTCCTGGGATGCGTAAGGAGTGATGGCTGGACGGAATGATCGTGCAATAGTTGATGCTTCCAAGCTTTAGCCTGAGCTATGGGAAATAATAATAGAGGATAAACTATTGGAGCTTCTAAGTATCAAGGGTTGGATCGCTTCCACTGAAACAATACCCCTGCTTTCAATGGAGGATACAACCCTGATGGTGCTCAGAACTGGATACAGGAGATTAAGAAAATCTTTCGAGTGATGGCATGTTCGGAGGAGTTGAAGGTTACTTTTGGCACCTACACTCTGGTAGAAGAAGCTGAGTATTGGTGGGAGAACACTTGCAATGCTTGGAGGTTGAAGGTCAAGCTGTGACCTGGGAGTCCTTCAAGAGGGTATTTCTAGAAAAATACTTTCCTAAAGATGTAGAAAAAAGAAAGAGATGGAATTCTTAGAGCTTAAGCAAGGGAGCATGACTGTGGCTGAATACGCAGCTAAGTTCGAAGAGTTGGTGAGGTGCTTTCCTCATTACCAAGGAAGAGATGGTGAAAGCTCAAGGGTGTGAAGTTTTTGAATAATTTGTGACATGAAGTGAATCAAGCTGTGATTTATCAAGGTGTTTGTCAGTTCCCACTGCTGGTTAACATGTGTAGATATGGGATGAAGACTCCCGAGACAGGGAGGCGTATTATTGGAATATGGGCCCAATGAAGAACAAGAAGACTGGATCTCAAAATTGTGGAAAACCATACCCAACCCCTCCTAAGAAATATGGTAATCGTCCCAACAATCAAAGGACTGTTGCTATGGGATTTTCTGGTGGTAATGGTAGAAAACCCACTACTTTCTCGACTCAGATCATTTGTTTCAAGTATGGTAAGCTAGGCCATATGTCTTCAAATTGTGTGGATACAGACAAGACCTGTCTCAGCTGCAGACAGAAGGGTCATATTCAGAAAGATTGCCCATATCCCAAGAAGGAGCAGAATGGTGGAGGTCTGAATGACCAAGTTGGACACCCGAAGGCCACGAGAAGAGTCTTTACTCTTAATGGTGCTGAAGCTTCAAATTCAAAGATCTAATAGAAGTAAATGTTTCATAAGTGGGATTCCGTTAGATGTGCTATTCAATTCCGGGCAACCCATTCGTTTATATCTTGCTCGTGTGTGGGGAAACTTAAGCTTTATGTATCTTCTTTGAGTGATGATCTTGTGGTAGAGACCCTGATGGACTCCTGAACTGATTCAAGTCCTGTTTGCCCCGATCTTCCTTGTAATGGAAACAATTCTTCAATGGAAAGTAAAACAGAGTATGAAGTGCTCTGTTTTTGACAGCTTTCTAGGTTTTGTGATTTAGGAATTGGGACAATGGAAGAAGATCATAAATGGATTTGGATTGACACCATGGAATAGGAATTCCAATAAGTCTTGTATGAATCACCACAATAGCTCAGAAGCTATTGATAAGAAACAAGAAGTTCTTCACTAAGAACAAGGGAGAATAACTCTCAACCTCTCACACACAAAGTGCATTCTATTTCATTTGACCAAAAGTCCTTACAATCTGTTGAAATGTAGCTTATATAGGCCACGAAACTGTAAGCTAATGAAATGTAAATGTGTCCTAAATGAAATACAAATGTAGCTTCCAAGGGAAGCTATCCAAATAGATGTTTTAAAAACTAAAATCGCGCCTCTGCAGAGAAAACGGTAATAATCGATTATTTCAAATGGTAATCGATTATTTTGGAATAAATAATCGATTACTAACTCTTGCTAATCGATTACTTTGCTCATATCAGCCTGGAAACTGACTCATGAACAAAATAATCGATTATCTCACCAAATAATCAATTATCACAGGAGCTCCCAAAACCAGGTAATCGATTACAAGCGAGAATAATCGATTATCACAAGAACTCACATAATGTCACACTTCCATGTAATCGATTACACAACGGAATAATCGATTACCTTCGAGTTGAGTTCAAAAACTACACTATTGATGACCTGTAATCGATTACATAGGACTCGTAATCGATTATCACAACTATTTACAAATCTGACATTTATACAAGTGTATTTAATCGATTACAGGCTACTTGTAATCGATTACAACAAATAAATTCAACATTTTGTAGCCTTCTTCATGGTTCTCCAAGAGATTTAGGCTGGATTGTATATGATCTTGGAGTGTTTGAGCTCTATCCCTTGTCATTGGTCCTTTAATCACCCAAGGAAGTGCATCCATGTGTAATTCCAAGTCTTCCTTCACTTGCCTTGGTTTTAGGATTGTATCAGACCCCAAGTAGTGGTTCAGTTTTAACTTTTGATATGTGTTTGAATTATCCTGTAGAGATTTCTGGTAGAAAATGCTTTATTGATCTAATTTGTTTGCCTCTCAGCCAAATTGATGTTATTCTGGGTATAGACTGGTTATCTTCAAACCATGTTTTGTTAAACTGTTTTGATAAAACTGTGGTGTTTAGTGATTCTGAAGTAAGTAGGGATAGGATGTTTATCTCTGTCAACCAAATTGTGACATCTTTAAACGAAGACGCTCAAGTGTACATAATCCTGCCTAACTTGGGAGTAGAGACCAAGGTTTTTATAGGTGACCTCCCTGTTGTTAGAGAGTTTCCAGAAGTGTTTCCTGAAGATATATCTTTTTTAGCACCTAAGAGAGATATGTAGTTTTTTTATAGATTTGGTACCTGGTGTCGGACCCATATCCATAGCCCCTTATAGGATGTCTCCTTTAGAGTTAGCCGAGCTTAAGAAACAATTAGAAGAGTTGTTGGATAAGTAGTTTGTGAGACTCAGTGTGACTCCATGGGGAGCACCAGTGTTGCTAGTGAAGAAGAAAAATGGGACCATGAGATGGTGTGTAGACTATCACCAGTTGAATAAGGTGACGATTAAGAACAAGTACCCATTCCCTAGAATAGGCGACCTTATAGACCAGCTGGTAGGAGCGTGTGTGTTTAGCAACATAGACCTTAGGTTAGGTTACCATCAGATCCGAATGAAGTTTGAGGATATTCCGAAGACTGCCTTTAGGATCCGTTATGGTCACTACGAGTATTTAGTCATGCCCTTTGGTGTGACTAATGCCCCTAGTGTGTTTATGGATTACCCTTGCGAGGAAGGATTTGTTCCTAGTTTGGTCATGCATTGATGGAGCCCATGGTTGTATGTTGTGTATGTACACGTGAGGTGCAGTGACCTGTGATTCCAAATTTGAGCTTTGAGTATACATTTATATGCTAAATATTCAAAGAGAAACTTTTACCCCTTATAATAATATTTTTTGTCTAACTCTCACAATATTTTCTTCCGTATACAATACATGTGTCTTCATAAAAAAAATACCAAAGATAATGTTTACAAATTTAGGATGTTGTAATATAATTTTCAGTAGTAGTTAAGGTTCGGTAATTAAACACTCTATAGTCTATAGAGTTATTATATTTATTTTCATTCAAATTAAATAAACCTTAATGTTAGATTAGCTTCTCCAAAAATAATTGATTTTAACTTACAAATAAGTTAATTTCATCTTATAGAATAAACTTGTTTCATTTTTCACTCTTACTTTCTTCTTTTATAAATGCTTATAAAAAATTATTGAAACAATCACTACTAAAAAAACTAGTTTTAACATCGCTACGTTAACATTGATTTTATAAAAAATCGACGTTAACAAAACGCGGTGCATATTCATAAATAATGTGAGTTCATTAACATCGATTTTTGGAAAAATCAATATTAACTTAGCGAAGTTAACATCGGTTTTCTTTAAAATGGACATTGTTTTTCGTATTTAAGTATGTTCCCTCTTCTCGTGCTCACTCTCAATCTCTCTCTTTCTCTGTGGCGCTTCTCTCACTCTTAGCATTATGACTGTCACTCTCACTCTTGTGCACTCTCACTCTGACTGTCACTCTCGCTCTCGTGCTCTCTCACTCTCAGGGGCTCGACGGCGGTGGCACTTCTCAACTTTGACTCTCAGTGACAGCGACAAGGGCATCTACACCGGAGAAGTCACGAAAGGTTAGCTTGTTATGTTCTCTGTACTTTCTTCTCATTCTCGCACTTCCATTAGATAGTTGTTTTGTTATGTGAAAATTAAGTTGCTTACCACATGTTTGATGAAATGTCTATAATAAGAATTTCTATTTTATTTGATTCTGGTGAAGATTCTTGGAATTGTTCGTGCACATATATATGGAACATATTTAGTGAAAAGAAATTTCATGTTAATACTGTGAATGGTTTTTATTTTAACTAAAGAGAAATTTTTGATGAACATGCAGGAGAAGATCCATATTGCACTAACGGTGTTAAGCAGTGATGCTTAACAAGCTTTGTGTGTAATAGTTGCTCCCAAATTAATAGCTTATAATTATATCTGGGGCCATAGGAATTATCATTGGCTTGAGGAAGCACTGCTCTTACATTATTGCAATAGTTTTGGCTCTGTTGTCTCTTTCTGCATAATTGTAACTGGTTTTGCACCATTTCTTTGAGTTAAAGACACTTTTTTCCAGAATTAATTTAAAACGGTAATCAAGGTGCATGTGACATTCCTAAGAGTATATAGTTCATTTTCATTTTTTTTCTTTTCATAGTTTTATTTAATTAATGCATAGCAAGGAAATAGTAGGAGTAACTGCCTAGTCATCAATTTGAGTACATAGAAAAACAAAAACTAGATAGAAAAAATTTCATAATTGATTACTATATTCTTTTGTATATATGAATCCCACATCGCACTACAATGATTCAAGGGGTTTATATAGATATCTAGTTTGACTTTTCTTCTATTCTCTTGGAATAGATGAACGAGTGTTCAGAATTTTAGGAAAGATTAATTAGGACACAACTATTTCTTGAACAGTCGTTTATTGCTATGGTAGAAAAATAATCCTCCTATAATAAGTGAGGTTGTTATTAATTTCCTGAGTAAGATTTTTGTGTTGTGTTGATGGTAGATAACGTTTGCTTGCATTGTGATGGCTAATAATAGTTGAGGCCTGGGCCATTTTTTAGTCCATAGATACTTTCAAGTTGTCCTTTGTTTTTGCAAAATCGCAGGAGTATTACCATTAATTAAGATGGTAAGGCTTTGTGCATTATCAGATGATTTGAGTATCATTATTATATTAAATTAATTGATAGTTCAGTCACACGATTTTTAATTAAATATCACGTAATTTTTTTTGAAAATTAGATAAAATTTGTAATTAAATATACAATGTAAACATGTGGTTTTAATCTCATAATCGTCATATGGATTTAACCCTTGATACTGGTCTCACTCATTTCTCGACACAAATCTCTAATGTCAAGGGAGAAGAAGAAGTTGACGACATCTATGCAAATCGTAATGATCATGATGAAGGATAATTAATTAACATCGTTTAATGTATTTTTTTTTTATATTTACTTGTTTCCACATTTAAAATTTCATAACTTATTATACTTTATACTTGACTTTAATTAATGTTGTTTTTTAAAAGGCACATGACTTCACCACCGAGCTCCCTTCCTCCTCCTGAGTCAACACCTTCGTCGTCTATGTCGAAAAAGAATAAAAAAGCAGCATGACTGGGATCATTGGCTACCAGACTAGTTGGTATTGTGAGACAAGTGGTTCATGTGGATCCTGCCACTGGGAAATTTGATGGTCCCCACTGTAATGCCCGGCCACTTGCAGGATCAACGACTATCCCTACATACCAATGCAAGACTTTTCAGTGTGCTTTGTCCTCACTCACACACTTCCTAAGAAACTTTCCAGGAGGTCACCCATCCCAAGATTGCTCCAAGTCAAGCACGCTTAACTGTGGAGTTCTTATGTTATGGGCTACCGAAAAGTAGATGCACCTTGTTGGTATAGGTAGTACCTATTAAATCCTTTAAGTTATCCTCAACTGTACAGTCCCATACCTGCACAGCCTCTGGATCCCTCTCGTTCAGGTGTGTATTCGATTCATTCATGTACCCCTCCTGCTGGAAGCCTGCCAGGAGCCGCTCCTTGTCTGTACCTCACTGCACCGGCGATCACTTCCCGTCCTAGTCAACGCCCGGGATGTTACATGCCCACCAGCTTCCGCTTGGTTCATCCTCGAACCACACCGTACTGGTAGAAAGGCCCTGCTCTGATACCACTTGTAATGCCCGGCCACTTGCAGGATCAACGACTGTCCCTACATACCAACGCAAGACTTTTCAGTGTGCTTTGTCCTCACTCACACACTTCTTGAGAAACTTCCCAGGAGGTCACCCATCCCAAGATTGCTCCAAGTCAAGCATGCTTAACTGTGGAGTTCTTATGTTATGGGCTACCGAAAAGTAGATGCACCTTGTTGGTATAGGTAGTACCTATTAAATCCTTTAAGTTATCCTCAACTGTACAGTCCCATACCTGCACAGCCTCTGGATCCCTCTTGTTCAGGTGTGTATTCGATTCATTCATGTACCCCTCCCGCTGGAAGCCTGCCAAGAGCCGCTCCTTGTCTGTGCCTCACTGCACCGGCGATCACTCCCCGCCCTAGTCAATGCCCGGGATGTTACACCCACAAAAAGAAATTGAGGACCTATTTGGGGATTATCACTTGGGACAAGGTGGATGTTACAATTGGTAACTGGAACGAAGTCCCTACAGCTCAGAAGGATTTGATTTGGGAGGACATTCATGTAATAGACTTAAATGTTCAATGTCAATGTAATTGGTGGTACTAAAACAATTAGGCGGTTATTTTAATTGTTAACTTTTTTTTGTAACGCAAACTGAATTTGATATACTAGAAGCATCCAACCAAAGGAAAAAGAAGAAAATCCTTCAGACAGTAGGGGAGCGAAGGAGGAAGTTTAAGTCAGATTTGAACTTCAATTAGGCTTTGGCACAAGGCAAGAAGGAGGATGATAACACTGTTTGTGAGAAGTACGGTATCAGCAAAGAAAAGTGAAACCAATTTTGTCAGAGTCATAGAGACCTTTCATGGGAAGTTAGTTGACTTCAATTGTTTATGAATAAAATAGTTGACTTCCATTATTTTGACGTGCATTTTGATCACATGTTTATGTGTAATTGTGATAGGATGTTAGAAAGAAGGCTCAGGCCATCCAGAAACTAAACATTGCCCATCACGTGTTGTCTCGTGGGGTTATGATTTATGAGAACAAAAGTTAATGGAGGAAAAACAAAAGAAATGATTAGAGGAAGCAACCCAATCCGAAGCACGAAAACAATCTTTCATCCTCCATCTCCTATTAGATGACACGTTAAGTGGAAGATGGCTCGAACAAAAAAAAAATAGGAGACATGACATCTAAGGCAACACTGAAATTGCAAAAAGGATTGTAAGTTAATTATTTGATTCAACAGTCATTAATTAAATTTGTAAACTCATGCATGAATTTTGTTGATTCCTGGAAGAGCAATCTACACAGGGTAGCTTTGTCGCCCATGGACGTCAGGACGTATTGACTGCTACCATTTGGTGACTAGAGAGCACTTTGGTCATGTCCGTGTTGTTGGAGCCTGTGTGACGATCAGACAATACTTTGGACCGGCTTCAGCAAGCTCCCGCACGTCTACGTCAATTAGGCCAGACGAGTTGGATCGAATCAAATAGAATATCAGGGACGAGCTGGAGCAGTTGATCACTGAAAAGTGACTCGACAACTGATGTTGCCATTCAATCAAATGCAATCCCAGATGAAATTGTAGGGATTCATGTTGCCTCCTGAGGTAGAGGTTGGTCCTTCTGCTTCCCATGTCAGCACGAAGGAAAGCTATGTCGACCCCTTAGGGCAGGACCCAATGCATCAAACAAGTGTTGTTGTATGTTGATGACAATCCTCCCCACCTTGTTGCCCTTAGAAGAGTTTTTGAGGGGTTGACAATCGTGCACAACATCCCTTTGGCCAATGATCAGCTGAAGGTGGGTGTTGAGGAAGTTCAAGATGCTGATGCTCGCGTCCCTGTACCCACTGAAGAGGTATTTCCTTTTAGTTATGTTTATTATCATTTAAAAATGATTTGTTACAAATAAAGTGTTGACTGTGATTGACTTATCTTTATTAACTTTGTAGGATAAACAAGGACCTGAGAAATCGACTAAACTTGTAGATAAGCCAGAACCTGATGATGATCCCCTATACTAGATCACATCGATGATCCAACAGCTTTTCCTTAGGCCTATGTAGGTGCCATGGGATACTACTATGTTTTGGGTGTACAATAACGAGGTCCCCTTGTACATAAAGCATGAAGATATTTATGAAATAATACATGTTGGTCAATGTCTCAACATCTCTGTTTTACAATTGTGGATTTTATAAGTCACTTTACATTACAGTCTATTATATAACTAATTGTTTAAATTAATGCATAATTTACGTTATTTTAAAATCAATAGGCATATGAATGACTTAAGTCTGCAATCAAATAATGCCTTTGTGCATGGATTCCTTGAGCCACAGTCCACACAGAGATCTGACCAATCATAATTTGAATCTGAAGACTATATTAAGAAATGGATGTAGAGTTCACAGAAACAAGTCTACCTAGAAGCCTACTTGAATGGTAAGTAAAATTATACAAATCAATTTAAATAATGTATGCACTATAATAACTTAATGTTTTCCAATGCAGTGCACATTGGCAACTGGTTGTTATATATCCTAAGGACAATGTTGTCGCCTGGTTTTGTTCCTTGCACAATAAGCTCGATAACTACTTAAAAGGAATTATTAATAGGTCAGTTGTAATTTGTATGAAATTTACTTTATTATTTGTAAGACATTAATATGTTAATTGTACAATATGCATGCATGTTTCTCTTAACCAATGCTTTGAAGGGATTCAACGATATACAAGGAACTAAATCAAGGCTACTGCTAAATGGATTGTAGTTAAAATAAGTCATTTAAACAATGGTTGATGCCTTAAAAATTACATTTATTACTATGTACAATAATTTCCAATTAAACTTTAATATCTTATTAAATTTGGTGTAATAAGCAACGAGGAAGTACTGAGTGTGACTATTATGTGTTGCATTGGATGTCAACGATAATACTAGGAGGTTTCAAGGATAATTGGGAGATGGTAATTATTTACTTCAAAACTAATTTTATTTGTTATACTTGTTTTTATTTATATTGATTAAGTTATGTTTTATGATATCATACAATGTTTTACTGATCCAAGACCATTGAAACTAGAGAGATTGAAGGCAATTTGCATTCAGTGGACAACATTTTAACTTAGACTTAGAAATGAAACATAGGTGTTTAAGGAATTTTAACAATAGTAAAAATAATTTAATTACAATCGGTTATAGTAAATGATTTCATGTATTGACATTATTGTTTTTACTTATAATTCATAGTAAATTTGTACTGTATTGTGAAACTGCCTAGATAGGTCTGTTTTTTAATTTTGGTAAAATTAAAAAATAGACAGTATATTAAAGAAAATAACAAAAATCAACATTGAGTTTTGTAAAAACCGATGTTGTTTTGCATAAATCAACATTGATTTTATAAAAACTGACGTTGTTTTAAATAAACACATATTAATTTGATTACGAAAACGACCCGCCTCGTCGCTACAATATCACCACTCTAAATGTAAAATTTCAATTTTTAGTAAAACTCTATTAATTTGATTATGAAAATGAGAGTAAATTTTTCACGATAATACATTTTTCAAACAACGCACAAATACATAAATAAATACATATGTATGTGTATTTTAAACCATTACATATCAGAACATATCAGAACATAATTTAGCTTTTAATAAATATATAAGTTTGGGGTTTACATGTCGATCAAAGAGAATCAAGGGATCAACTAAGAAAGAGTTAATAACAAAATACAACTCTCTCCCAAAAAGAATTTCAATGTTATCACGTCGGCTTGGCGGCTCCAACAAAAAAGATCTTCCTCCAAGGTCACCTACTGCTGCTCATCTACTTCCACAAACGAAAGTTAACGATCATCACAGTTACCAACCACACTGTACAAAAATTGAAAGGGTGAGTTTATTATGCAAAATCAACAAGTTCCAAATAACAATAATTAGAAAGAATGCAACAATAACAACCACAATCATTCTCAATAATCAATCAGTTCAATACACACTCAACAAACTAGACATCCACTTTTTCCACCATTCAAATCAATTATGCTCAAAATGATGCATGCACCTGACTCCACTCTCATCATGCAATGTGGTACCATTCTCATGGAAATAGCCTTTCTCAGGAAAATGATTCAGTAGTTTATCGGGGTCACCCTGTCGTGCACTGGCCATTCCATGTTGTCTACAAAACTGTCCAAACAATTTTGACGTATATTCACCACCTCTATCTGTTCAGATTATCTTCAAATATTGATCACTTTGCTTTTCCGCCATCGCTTTAAATTCCTTTAATTTATCAAGGGCTTGCGATTTTTCTTTGTGATATACACCCAAGCTTTTCTGTTGAAATCATCAATAAATGTGATATAGTACCTATTTCCTCCAAGTGATGGAATATCAAACAGACCAACTATGTTCGAATGAATTAGCTGCAACGATCTTCTAGCTCTCCATGTCTTGCCTACTTCATAACTTTGTCTGTGTTGCTTTCCCTTCATATATTTTCACTGGATGATTTATTTATGGCAATCCATTCACCATCTTTGCTTTCGAAAATAGCTTCAGACTAGTAAATCCAAGATGACCAAATATGAGATGCCACAACCACGAACTATCTTTTATGATGGACTTCATGCAACTTACTGCTTCTGTCTGGATTTTAAGCTTGAATAGGTGATTTCTTGTCATATCAACTTTTTCAATCAATTCTCCTTTTTGATTTCTGATGATAAGTATATTATTCTTCAAATGCATATTGTATCCTTTCTCCAAAAGCTGACCAAGACTGAGGAGATTGCTTTTCAAAGATGGGATATAGAAAACATCATAAATATATTTTCTATCTCCATTTGTAAAAATCCCAATCCTCCCTTTGCCTTTGACTGGAACTTTTGATAGATCTCCAAAAGTGACTTCTCCTTGAACGTTCTCGTTCAAGTCTGTGAATAACTCCTTTTTTCGGTTCATATGATCGCTTGCTCCAGTATTGAGGTACTAAACATCTTTGCTACTATCTTCCTTGTCTTTGTAAATGAACAACATGGCCGGTTCATTGGCTTCTCTTCATTTGTTGTATAATGACTTCTCTCCTCAAATATAGGGGCTTCTCTGCATTCGTAACTAAGATATCCAAATCTATTGCAATTATAACATTGCATTTGAGATTTGTCACCTCTTTTTTGAAATCCGCCTCCTCCTCTGGTCATAAATTCTCAACCTCGTCTACGATTATATGTACATTGACTACATCCATATGCTACTGCATCATCTTCAAGTCTTCTATTTGATTGTCCACATCCACTGCGTCCGCCACGACCACCTCGAGTGTTGAATCTACCTCCGGTGTTGAAACCTCCTTTATATACACCATGATTTCCTTTGCCACGTCCAAAGCTACTGCTAGCTTGATTTTCATCAAATGATAACTTGCCTTGCAAAGCTTGCTCCAAATTGATAGAGCCTTCATTTAGATTCATTCTTTGCTTGTGAGCTTGAAGGGAACCCATAAGTTCATCGATAGACATAGCTGATAAATCTTTTGCTTCTTCAATAGTAGTGACGATATAATCGAACTTCCTTGCTAACGATCTTAATACCTTCTCCATTATTCTGACTTCATCCAAAGTTTCTCCATTCCATTTCATCTCCTTGGCCACCTTTTGAACTCGTGAGAAATATTATGTAACCAACTCTCCTCTTTGCATCTTCAATTTTTCAAACTCAGCTTTGAGTGATTGGAGTTGCACCTTTTTGGCTTTGTCGGCTCCTTGACAGGTCTTCTGCAAAATCTCCCATGCTTCTTGGGAAAACTTCACATCTGATATTTTTTCAAAGGTTGATTCATCAACACCTTGAAAAATTAAGAGAAGAGCTTTCTTGTCTTTCATGCGTGATTCTTTAAGCGTCGTTCTTTGTGCATCTGATAAGGCTGCTTCAGCAGCTGCATCTACAAGCTCTGAATATCCAGTTTCAACAATATCCTAAACATCTTATGAACCCAGAAGAGTCTTTATGTGAGTGCTCCAATTTCCATAATTTGTCTTCGTCAATTTTGGAATTTGAGGTTGAATCATCTCTGCCATCTTTGTTGAGACACGATCGAACTAGGCTCTGATACCACTTATTGTAGATGGAATAAACTAAAAGAACAAGTACAATAGAAGAAGAGCTTTTATTATAAATTTCACACAAGAACAAAATATTACAACACTAATCTCTATTAGTATTTCTCACAAATCTCTCCTCAATGTCTCTCACAAGTATTTCAACACTTTCTTCTCCACTTTCACTCACTTTTCTCTTCTTTCACTTATAAGAGTTCAACTTGAATTTGACAACCTATAATAACCACTAGTTTGCACCTCCTTTGACCAATTCATTTTTCAACTCATATAAGATAATCTTGACAACACATTTGGATAAGATTACAACTTATCTTCTTCTAGGTTCTTCAAGTTTTCATAAGTTTCTTCAAGAGTCCAAAAGTTTATAGATTGGTGGTGAAGGAATTCAATTTGGATTTGAATTCTTTTGGAGATAGGAAGGAGGTAAAAGCAAAATTTAGTTTGAATTCTAACAATTGCATTTGGGTCATCAATTGTGTTGGGGCTCCTAACTACAATTACTTTCTCTTTTTATTGGTACTACTTTTTCCATTTCTCCTAATACCTACTCACTCACTCTTTACCTTCCTCACTTCTTACTTCTACTATTATTCATTTCTTTTCCTTAATTCTCATTTGCATAGCTCTATACATTCCTTGAGACAATCCTGGATTCCTTAGCTCTGCTTTCGACTTTTATCAGATTCTTTGCTGGAGTCAACAATCATTCTAGTTAGTTTATGACTTCTGCTTCTACAATATTAAGTGGCTACTATCACTATCTCTTCTGCTAAGCAACACAACTTTAATTGAGGTAATCCAACTTAAAAACTTGACAACTTTGCAAACACTGTGAGCTAAATGTTTGGATTATTACTATAATTTCTCATTTTCATTGTGTTAGTGCCTCAACAATGAAATGCTCTATGAAATAGAAATAAGGAAATATAAGATGTAATGCCTTTTTCTGATCAAAGGTTGTATGATATAAAGCTTAATATAGTAATGTCTATTACTGTGTTACATTGATTAAGGGTGGATTTGGGTAAATAACTCAATTAAGCATTTATTGAGTTAGTATTGCACTTAGATATCATATAAGTTTTTTTTTTATAATTGAACAAATCAGTTTAAATTATTTTCAAACCAGATATAAGAAGATAAAATAAGTTGAGTTTCTTTTATAAGTTAAATCCAACTTGTGTCCTAAATATTTATAGAAGTTTTTCTATTTAATTTCTCCAAAATTTAACTTACATAAGTTAATTGTAACTTATGGAGAAGTTTAATATATTCTATCTTGTTATTTTTTTTCTTTTATAAATTTTATAGAATTTTTTATCTAAACATAATTTTAATGAAATAGATTTGAAGATCATTTTGTCCTTAATTATTCTACATCCCAAATTGGGTGCTTCCTTGGAAGGTGAAAATAATAGGAATACTTCACAACAACCAAGAGGGGGGGTGAATTGGTTGAACCATGGTATTTTTAAAATGAAATTCAAATCAGAGTTTCAGGATCTTTATCACTTTTAAAACCAAGAAAGCTTTTACTTAATCAAATAGCTCAGTCCAAGAATTCAATAGATCAAAATAGAACTTGTTGAACAATGAATATGATTCAAAGAATTAAAGACAATGAATATGATGAGAATAGAAATAGGAACACAAGCAATTTATCTTGGTTCACTTCAAATCATGAAGCTACATCCAATTTCTTCTAATTCACACTGAATTAGAGTTCCACTATTATAAAATATTCTAACAAGCTTTTACAAGAACCTCACCTTTATCAACCTAGATAAAGAACAGAAATCCAAAACCCTATTAGACTTCTAAGGAGAAAGATCCAGAGAACACTACTCTGATCTTTAAGCTAGAGAACCCTTCTCTAGTCTCAAGCTTTAAGAAATCAATTACAATAGCCAAAAACAACAAAATTTGCAAACAAAATTACAACCAATGAGTTAAGGAAAGAAACAACCTGATGATCCAGTGAATGACATGCACATGAATGAACAATTCAGGTTGAAAGATGAAAAACAATCTCAGAACATCTTCTTCCTTAACCTTTGAAAGAAACTTCTTGCTTTAAAGAATCATTCAAAAACCCATGAATGTTTTAGTGAAAGCAAGAACTCATAGAACCTAGAAAAATCACTTAGAACATGTTTAGAAAGCTTGTGTAGGCTCAAAATACAAATCGATCAAGTTACAAAACAAGCTGAGCCAAGGTTCTAGTTATAACAAACTTTTATAACTGTCAGTAATTGATTAAACGCGCCATATAATCGATTATTTCACTCATGTAATCGATTAAATCAAGATGGTAATCGATTAAAGTGTTCAACACAATTTCTGGACATGAGCAACGAACAAAATAATCGATTATTCCATCTTGTAATCGATTAAGACAGGAAGCTTCAAAATATCAAAATACACTATGTAATCGATTACGGATTCTGGTAATCGATTAAAACATGAAGCTTTTTAAAATAGAATGAACTGAGTAATCGATTATTATATTTGGTAATCGATTAATGCATCAAATCTTATATGAATTTACATATGATGTAATCGATTACTGAATTTGGTAATCGATTAAGACAGGAAGATGGCTTTTTCAATTTAGCCTGTGTAATCGATTACTGTTCCTTGGTAATCGATTATTCCAGCACTGCTTGAAATCATGTATAGCAATGTAATCGATTACTACCTGTTGGTAATCGATTAAGATGTTCATCAAAGCAGTTGATATGAAAACAAAGGTCAAATAATCGATTATTCCGATAGGTAATCGATTACATTGTTCTTGAAAAGTTTTCCAGAATGAACTAAGAACAAAATAATCGATTATATCCTTAATGTAATCAATTAAATCAGTACAAAAAATCATTTTTCCAAAAACCTTTGATTCAGATTAAAACCTTAGTTGTTTGTTAAAATCTTAGTTTGATTTTCATGAGAGATACTTAGTTAAATCAATGAATGAATGAATGCATGGATCAATCAGATTGCTTTCCTTTTGCATAAAATTCCAAGTCTTCAAGCATGTTTGAAGCTCAAAACAAATCTTAGCAAAGGCTTCCAATCTTCATGAAGCTCCCCCTGGAATCAACAATCTCCCCCTTTTTGGCTTTAAACATGCCAAATTCTTGATCGACCAATTGTTGAACTTGAAGCTTTTTAAATGAAATTGTCCATGGAAGACTTTGAATTTGCAGACCTGAAATTTTTACACTTTCTATACAAAGATTAAGTGTTTAAAGCATCTGATTCCTTTTAATCATCATTCACATGTATTCTAGGTATAATTGATTCATTTTAAACACTCAGCTCCCCCTAAATTCCATAATTCGTTCAAGTCAGATTTTGAGCAAAAACTTGAAACAAAAACAGGGGCAAACAGAGTAGTGTGCAGAGTAAACAACAATCAATCATTACTCCCCATAATTGGCTTGTTAAAGTCAAAAGCATAAAAGCCACAACGGATAATTGAAATGGAAACATAATGGAATTGTCATATAACTGTTTGGAGCCATTTACAAGATGAAATTGAAAAACAAAGTTAACAACATAAAAAACAAAGCATACAAGCTTAAACAATCAAAGGCCTAGAATTCTGCAGATGCATTATCTGTTATATTTGCCTCTATTGTGTCTAGCCTATCTCTAATTTCTCCTAAGGCTTCATTTGTTCCAGCCTTAAAGTCTTGTTGCATATGGATCAAGCTGTCCATTTTCTGCAGCATAAGGGCTTCAAATTGTGAGTACAAGGGTTGTTGTCGATCCCTTGCTTCATCTTCAGAATCAGCTACTTGATCACCATCAGCAGCAACATTAGGAGCCATCCGTGGTTGTCCAGCCATGATCTAGCCTTGTGGAGTCTTCTGCATCCCCATCTTTGTGAGGTGTTTTTATTTTATTAGGCTATTGCTGGAATTGGTATGATCCACAACCTCATTTTCCACATCAATGTTGAAGTGGTCAATGAACCTTGATACCAAGACAGGATATGGGAAAGGGTAGTTGACTAGCCTCTTGGATTTGAGCATAATTTCTTCAAAGATAAGAACCCAATTCATGGGTATATTGTTCTTTAGACCATACACCAATTGCAGGTCTTCATCTGTGGCTTGGGCATGATTAGTGGCCCTAGGGGTGATTACATAGGTGATGATGTAATGGAGTAACCTATCCTCAGGGTTCATAGGTCCAGTACCCAGCCTGTTTCTAAGTTGCATATGAGGATCATGCAACATTTCCCTATAAGTATCCAATTTGTTATACCCCTTAGGTTCTTCATCAAATTTCCTAGCCCCCTCACAAATCACTCCAGCAACTACCTCCCAACACTACTACAAAAATTGCTTTCAACATTGCTCAATTAACATCGATTTTCTACGTAACCGATGTTAACGAAAACGCGGTGGCAATTTTGTAATTAAGAAGATATTGTTAACATCGGTTTTCAAGTTTTTAAAGAAAAATCGATGTTAATGTGTAATGTTAACATCGGTTTTTAAGTTTTTAAAGAAAAACCAATGTTAACTTTATTCCGTTAACATCGGTTTTCAACCTTTTAAAGAAAAACCGATGTTAACGTTATAAGGTTAACATCGATTTTCAACTTTAAAAAAAAAAAACCGATGTTAACGGGATAAGTTAACATCGGTTTTTGAATTAAAACCGATGTTGATCCTGTTATTATAAATATATGGTGACGAAGTTTCGCCTTCACTTTCGCGCGCCCCTATTTTTAGTTTCAGCATCCTCATCTCTCACTCTCAGTCGCCATTGCTTGTTGATCCCATTCCTTGTTGTCTCAGTCGACCTCACTCACGATCTTCCAGTAGCTTCGTCAACCTCGATAGCAATTGAAGCGCAGCACGCGACTTCACAGAAAGGCGTCGTGTCTCCATTCCAGGTTAGTAGACCTCGCCATCTTTGAATGAACTGTGATGTTGGGTTGAATGTGGCATGTCTGTGTTTGCACTAGCATTTTGGTGTTTGATGTTGGGTTGAATGTGTTATTAGTTTGATTTCGTTTATTTTGCCCAGGAAGTGCTTGATAAAATGTGATACAATCCTAAAACCAAGGCAAGTGAAGGAAGACTTGGAATTTCACATGGAGACACTTCCTTGGGTGATTAAAGGACCAATGACAAGGGATAGAGCTCAAACACTCCAAGATCATATACAATCCAGCCTAAATCTCTTGGAGAACCATGAAGAAGGCTACAAAATGCTGAATTTATCTGTTGTAATCAATTACAAGTAGCCTGTAATCGATTAAATGCTTTGTATAAATGTTAGAATTGTCAATAGCTCTGCTGTAATCGATTATTCTATATTGTAATCGATTACATGGAAGTGTGAGATTATGTGAGTTACTGTGTTAATCGATTATTTTGGCTTGTAATCGATTACCTGGTTTTGGGAGCTCCTGTGATAATCAATTATTTGGTGAGATAATCGATTATTTTGTTCATGAGTCAGTTTCCCGGCCGATATGAGCAAAGTAATCGATTACCAAGAGTTAGTAATTGATTATTTGTTCCAAAATAATCGATTACCATTCGAAATAATTGATTATCATCGTTTTCTCTGCAGAGGCGCGATTTTAGTTTTTAAAACAGCTGTTTAGATAGCTTCCCTTGGAAGCTACATTTGTATTTTATTTAGGACACATTTACATTTCATTAGCTTTCAGTTTTGTGGCCTATATAAGCTACATTTCAACAGATTGTAAGGACTTTTGGTCAAATGAAATAGAATGCACTTTGTGTGTGAGAGGTTGAGAGTTATTCTCCCTTGTTCTTAGTGAAGAACTTCTTGTTTCTTATCAATAGCTTCTGAGATATTGTGGTGATTCTTGCAAGACTTATTGGAATTCCTATTCCATGGTGTCAACCCAAATCCATTTCTGATCTTCTTCCATTGTTCCAATTCCTAAATCACAAACCCTAAAAAGTTGTGAAAAACAGAGCACTTCATACTATGTTTTACTTTCCATTGAAGAATTGATTCCATTGCAAGGAAGATCGGGGCAAACAGGAATTGAATCAGTTCAGGAGTCCATCATTTGGTATCTAGAGCTTAAACCTTGTGGAATTCATCTTCAATTTCAGTCTTGGGATTCTTCAAAGGTAAAATTCTGCATTATAGTCAAAAACGAAAATCCTTAGTGATTCTTTGTTTCTTGATATTTTCTTGTGATTCTTTGTGTTGTAGTTTTGTTAAGTGTTGTGTCACAAAAACCCTAGGTTTTCTTCAAGTTTCCTTGTGAATTCATGTCTTCATGTTTCTCATGCTCTTCATGTGTTCTTCATAGTTTCCCTAATTTCTAGCTTTGATTCTTGTCAATTTGTGTTAGTATTGTTGTTGTGCTGTGTAGTAATTTGTTTTGATTTCAATTTCGTGCTTGATCTGGAGCAAGTGTTAGAAACAAAAGAAAAATGAAATAAAGAGAAAAAATTGCATCAAGTGTTATTAGAAAGCAAAAGAAAAATTGAAAAGTAGCTGGAAAACAGAAAACTAGAAGCAAGCTACAAATTACAAGTTTCAAAATTGCTTGAACAACAAAAACAAGTAAAAGTGCATAACATTCATAATTGATGAAATGTTTTTCAACAATTGAATTCATTGGCATATCTTTATTGTGAAGTTTGTTAAATCTGAAGTATTCCTTGAGTTGTTTCATAAATTCCAATTTGAGTAGTCCTTTCTAAATTGTGCTTTGTCGATTGCCTCTTTAAAATTCCAAAAGTTTTGTCTTAGAAGTTTTCTATTCTTTGGACTCTTAAGCCTTGTCTAGAATCATTTCATATTTCACTTTAGCAAAGAGGCTTGATTAGACTTGAAGTTTTTGCCTAAGAACTAAAGAGAGAATAAGAGTGGAAAAAGGCAAGAGAGAATATTATAGAAAAAGCCTTGAAAGCGTGCAAACACGAGAGTGAGAGTAAACACTTAGAGAGTGGTGAGGAATTTCTTATATATACTTGTGTTTTGCTACCAATTTCTGTGAAGGATGAGTTCAAGTGGAGGAGATGTCTTGTCACCTAAAACTTCTAGGTTGATGAGAGCCATGACTAAGCAAATGGAGAAATTGCAAACTAGAATGGATGCAAAATTTGAAGAGTTGCAAAAGGAGAAAACAAGAAAGAGTAGTTCCATGGGAAGTGTGGATGGATTGGGTGAAGGTAGTAGAAGGGGGAGTGATTATGCTTCTTCTTATGGAGGAAATTACAATGATGAAAGGAGGAGACAACATGATAGAAGAGAAAATCATAGGAGACACTATCCTAGGAGGATGAGGAGAGAACATAAAGAAGATAAAGATAGGAGGATGGAGAGAGATGAGAGGAATGGAGGATTGGGTGGAATCAAAATAAAAATTCCAAAATTCCTTGGCACTAATGATCCTAATGAATATTTTGAGTGGGACATGAAGGTTGAACAAATTTTCTCATGTCAACATTTTGAGGAAGACAACAAAGTTACTCTTGCAACTATAGAATTTGGTGGTTATGCTTTGGAGTGGTGGAGCCACATTCAAAGAGATATAGTAGGGGGAAGAAAGCAAAGAGTAAATTCTTGGGAAGATTTGAAAGCAAGTTTGAGGGGTAGATTTGTTCCAGCTTATTACTCAAGAGATGTTCACAATCTTCTTCAAAGACATTTCCAAAGTTCCAAAAGTGTTGAAGAGTATTATAAGGAAATGAAGTTGTTGATGATGAGAGCTGGAATTGTGGAACATAAAGAAGCAACTATGGCTAGGTTTATTAATGGTTTGAATAAAGAAATTCAAGATGTTGTGGAGCTATATTCTTATGACACAATTGAGGACCTAGTGCATAAAGCTCAAAGGGTGGAACAACAAATGAAAAGAAGGAAAATTCCCTATTCCAAGACTAGTGGGGCTGCAACTTCTAGTTGGAGAGATAAGCCAAAAGGGGAGAGTTCTCAAGTTAGAAGAAGAGAAGAGAAGGTAGAAAAGCCAACTAAAAAGATTGAGCAAGTAACTCCAACAAAAATTGGAAGCATCAAATGCTTCAAGTGTCTAGGAAGAGGACATATTGCTTCTCAATGTCCTAATAAGAGAACTATGACTTTGCTAGAGATGGGAAGATCACAAGTGAATCCTCAAGTTATGCATCTAGGTCTTCAAGTGAGAAAGAAAAGGCACATACACTTGTGGAGGCCGAAGAGGGAGATCTTTTAATGGTTAGAAGAATGTTGAATAATTTGTGCCTAGATAAAGAGGAGAATCAAAGAGAAAATATTTTCCACACAAGATGCTTGGTTAGAGACAAAGTATGTTCACTCATCATTGACGGTGGGAGTTGTACTAATGTAGCTAGCACAAGAATTGTGGAGAAAGTACACTTGCCAACCACAAAACATCCAAAGCCATACAAGCTACAATGGCTTAGTGAAAGAGGAGAAGCGGTGGTAAATTCTCAAGTGCTCATTCCTTTTTCTATTAATGCTTATCATGATAATGTTCTTTGTGATATTGTTCCTATGGAGGCTGGCCATATCCTTCTTGGTAGACCATGGCAATATGATAGGAAAGTTGTACATGATGGCAAGGAAAATACTTTTGAGTTTGAGCATAAAGACAAGAAAATTATTTTGAGACCATTGACTCCTAGACAAGTGTGGGAGGATCAAATAAAGATGAAAGAAAAGAGAATAAAAGAGTTGAAAAAAATTACTGCACTTGAAAAGAAAAAAAAGTGTGTTGTACAAAAAGGAAAATCTAGTGAGAAAAAAAGAAAGGAAAAAGAAAATAGTAACAAAAAGATTCATGAGATAAAAGAGAGCTTCTTCATGAGAGGAAAAGATGTCAAGAGAGTGTTATTAACAAGACAACATCTTCATTATATGGTTTCTAACTCTCTTTGTTTACATGTTGAAAGGGAAGGAGAAAACGTGCCCAAAGTTATGCAATCTCTTTTGGAGGAATTTGCAATCTCTTGGAAGCAAGAACATGGAATTGCTTTTCAAATTTTGAAAGATAAATTGTCTTATGCACCTATTCTTAAATTGCCTAATTTTAATGCTTCTTTTGAATTGAAATGTGGTGCATCTACTATAAGCATTGGAGGGGTTTTGATGAATGATAAATATCTTATTGCTTATTGTAGTGAGAAATTAAGGGATGCATGTGTAAACTATTCCACTTGTGACAAGGAGTTGAATGCATGTGATAGAGTTGTGAAAACTTGGCAACATTATTTTTTACCAAAGAAATTTGTGTTCCATAGTGATCATGGGTCTATTGATTATTTGCAAAGTCAAAGCATAGGCAATAAGAGACATGCTAAGTGGTACATTAAGGGCAATTTGAGGGCTTGGGAGGAGTGTCTACCTCATATTGAGTTTGCTTGCAATAGAGTAGTTCACAAACTACTTCATTACCTCTTTTTCAAATTATTTATGGCCTAAATCCTTTAACTACTCTTGCTTTATTGCCATTACCTAACATTTCTACTATGATGTTTAAAGTCTCTTATGTTAGGAAATTACATGAGCAAGTAAAAGGCAATGTGGAGAGGAAATTGGCATAATATGCTACACAAACCAATAAGCATAAGTGGAAGGATAAATTCCCTCTAGAGAATCTTGAATTGCAAGGTGAGTATGGTGAGAATATTACTTTCAATGTATGTGATCCTTCCTTGTATGATGCAGGTCCAAATGAAGCTATAAACTTGAGGACAAGTTCTTTTCAAGAAGGAGAGGATGATACAATCCTAAAACCAAGGCAAGTGAAGGAAGACTTGGAATTACACATGGAGGAACTTCCTTGGGTGATTAAAGGACCAATGACAAGGGATAGAGCTCAAACACTCCAAGATCATATACAATCCAGCCTAAATCTCTTGGAGAACCGTGAAGAAGGCTACAAAATGCTGAATTTATCTATTGTAATCGATTACAAGTAGCCTGTAATCGATTAAATGCTTTGTATAAATGTTAGAATTGTCAATAGCTCTGCTGTAATCGATTATTCCGTATTGTAATCGAATAGATGGAAGTGTGAGATTATGTGAGTTCCTATGATAATCGATTATTCTGGCTTGTAATCGATTACCTCGTTTTGGGAGCTCCTGTGATAATCGATTATTTGGTGAGATAATCGATTATTTTGTTCATGAGTCAGTTTCCAGGCTGATATGAGCAAAGTAATCTATTACCAAGAGTTAGTAATCGATTATTTGTTCCAAAATAACCGATTACCATTCGAAATAATCGATTATTACCGTTTTCTCTGCAGAGGCGCGATTTTAGTTTTTAAAACAGTTGTTTGGATAGCTTCCCTTGGAAGCTACATTTGTATTTCATTTAGGACACATTTACATTTCATTAGCTTTCAGTTTCGTGGCCTATATAAGCTACATTTCAACAGATTGTAAGGACTTTTCGTCAAATGAAATAGAATGCACTTTGTGTGTGAGAGTTTGAGAGTTATTCTCCCTTGTTCTTAGTGAAGAACTTCTTGTTTCTTATCAATGGCTTTTGAGCTATTGTGGTGATTCTTGCAAGACTTATTGGAGCTCCTATTCCATGGTGTCAATCCAAATCCATTTCTGATCTTCTTCCATTGTTCCAATTCCTAAATCACAAAACCTAAAAAGCTGTAAAAAACAGAGCACTTCATACTATGTTTTACTTTCCATTGAAGAATTGATTCCATTGCAAGGAAGATCGGGGCAAACAGGACTTGAATCAGTTCATGAGTCCATCAAAATGCCTAACCCCATGATTGATGACTTGGAAGAAGCCATGTTTCAAGAAAGGTTGACTAATGAGCTTAGCAGCATGATGTGTTATTAGTGGTTTGACATTAATTGTGTTATTAGTGGAACAAGAAAAGCATTAGCCTTTGCCATCAATTTGATATTGTAACCCAAGTCTTTCTTCTTAGTTTATTAACTGTTGGTCATTGTAGAATATATATTAATAGACTTGAATCACGAAGGTACCAATCAAGAACTAAACTATTTTCCTGTAATGCACGTCATAGGAGAAAAATGTATTAACATCTAAGCTCTAGGCATTTTTTGCGAGTTTAGAATTAATAGATTGGCATGCCGGTTGGGCATGTCCACACATCCATGAAGAAATGATGTCTTATCTCAATGTGCTTGGTCCTTGAGTGCATTATTGGATTCTTTGATATGTTGATGGCACTTGTGTTGTCACATAGCAAGGGAATTTCTTTTAATTCTACACCAAAATCTTCTAGTTGTTGCTTCAATCAAAGACTTTGAGCACAACAACTTCTAGTAGAGATATATACTCCGCTTCAGCACAACAATCTTTGATTGTTGCTTCAATCAAAGATTGTTTTTGCATTGCCATGAGATTAGTGAGCTTCCAAGTAGGTGGAAAGTTCCACTAGTACTTTTTCTATCCAATTTGCACCCTACAAAGTCAGAATCATAATATCCAATTAAGTTGAGTAATGCACCTTTGGGATACTAAAGACCAACTCTTGGTGTTGATTTGAGATATTTGATGATTCTTTTGACTGCTGTGAGGTGTGATTCTTTGGGATTTGCTTAATATCTTGCACAAAAACACCACACTCAACATGATATCAGGTTTACTTGCAGTCAAATATAGTAATGATCCAATCATTCCTCTGTATTTTGACTCATCAACCTTCTTTCCTTTTTCATCTGAATCAAGATAGGTTGATGTTGCCATTGGAGTTGTAGCATCCTTACTTTTCTCCATTTCAAACTTCTTTATCACTTCAAGGAAGTATTTGGTTTGAGTTAAAATGTTCCATTCTTCATTTGCTTCACTTGAAGTCCAAGAAAGAATGTTAATTCTCCCGTCATAGACATCTCAAACTCATTTTGCATAGAGATAGAAAATTATTTGCACAAGGATTGATTAGTTGAACCAAAAACTATATCGTCAACATATATTTGAACCAATAAGATATCATTGTTTTGCCTTTTGATGAACAAGGTTTTATCAACATGTCCTCTTATGAAAGATTGATCAAGCATAAATTTGCTCAATCTCTCATACCAAGACCTTGGAGTTTGTTTTAAATCATAAAGAGCTTTCTTCAGTTTGAAAACATGGTTAGGATATTTGAAATCTGCAAAACCAGGAGATTGCTCCACATATATTTCCTCCTCCATATATCCATTTAAGAAAGCACTTTTAACATCCATTTGAAACAGTTTAAATTCCATTAAACATGCATATGCAAGCAGCAATCTAATGGCTTCTAACCTTGCTACTGGAGCATAGGTTTCCTTATAGTCCATACCTTCCTCTTGGTTGTAACATTTTGAAACCAATCTAGCTTTGCTTCTGACTATGATACTACTCTCATGAAGTTTGTTTCTAGAAACCCACTTGGTGCCAATAGGTTTGAGAGAATAAGGTATAGGAACAAGTTCCCAAACTTCATTTCTCTTAAATTGATTCAGTTCATCATGCATGGCATGCATCCAATGTTCATCAAGTAAGGCTTGTTCAATGTTCTTAGGTTCTATTTGTGAAACAAAAGCAATATTACATCAGAGATTTCTCAATGAAGATCTAGTAGATACTCCCTGTGTAACTTCACCAATTATATTGTCTAGAGAGAGATCTCTTGTAGTTCTCCAATCTTTTGGCTCTTGGACTGGTGTTGATTGTTTCATTTCAGCAATTAGTTCTTCCTTTCCTTTATCTATTGATCCATCAAGTTGTATAAACTCTTCTAAAGGACCTGCATCATTTTCACACTTCTTTTCCTCTTTAGAGGGATTGGATTCATCACAAATAAGATGAACTGATTCTTCCATGCATAAAGTTCTTTTATTGAAAACTCTATATACTTTACTTTGTAATGAATATCCAAGGAAGATGGCTTCATCAACTTTAGCATCAAATTTGCCAAGTGAGTTGTTACCATTGTTCAATACATAACACTTGCAGCCAAATGCTCTAAAGTGTGAAATGTTTGGTTTTCTACCTTTGTATAGTTCATAAGGAGTTTTCTTCAAAATAGGCCTTATTAGTAGTCTATTCAAAGTGTAGCAAACTGTACTTACAGCATCAACCCAAAAATGTTTAGGCAAATTTGTCTTATTAGTAGTCTATTCACCTTGACTTTTTTTTACCTCTTCAAATTCTTCTTGCAAAGCTTTGTACTTGTCAACATTTGATGAAGAAAGAAGAACATACACATCCATTCATTTTGAAGCTTGAAACAAGTTTTTCATTTTCTTCTTTCAAGTTACAAATTTTAGTTTGCATTTCTGCAAGTTTTGTGACATGCCATCTAAGATTTCCTTTTAGCCTATTACTGGATTTTGCAAGCTTTTGAGCCTCTTCATGCATTTCACGGAAAGCATCAACAACTTTATCAAATTCAAAATTTACTTCTGTTTAACCACTTGAGAATTCTTCATCTTCACTTATTGTGGAAGTGAAACAAAGATTTGCTTCTTCATTCTCACTTGATGATTCTGAAGTTGTTGACTCATTGTCTTCCCATGCTATGTAGGCTTTCTTGGGCTTTCCTTCCTTCCTTGTCTTCTTTTTGCCTTGTTGCTTTTTCAAAAATATAGAGCATTCAGATTTAATGTGGTCAGGCTTACCACATTCAAAGCAAGTGAAGTTTTTGTTGTTGTTGTTGTTATCACTCTTTGTGAACTTTCTTTGTTTCTTCTCATGAACTTGCTGAACTTTTTGACAATTTGATTAATGTTGTCATCATCATCTTATTCACTTGAATCTTCTTCCTTTTCCACTTTAGAGGGTGCAGCTTTCAAGGCTATGCTTTTATGTTTCTTGTCTACATCTTCTGCATTGGTTAGTTGTGACATTTCAAGTTCATATTCAAGAAGCTTACCAAAAAGTGCAGTAGTTGATATTTTGGATAGATCTTTTGATTCTTTGATTGCTGTCACCATTGGTTGCCACGGTCTTGTGAGGCACTACAAGATTTTGATGTTCAACTCTTCAGTATCAAACATCTTCCCAAGACCAAGAAGATGGTTTACTATGTGAGTGAATCTTGTTTGGAGCTGAGATATGTGTTTTGTAGTATTCATCTTGAACATTTCATACTCATAGATCAAGGCATGCTTTCTTGATCTTCTTACTTCATTTGTACCTTAATGAGTTACTTCCAACATTTCCCACATCTCGCTTGCATTTTCGCACCTAACAGTTCTAAAAAATTCATCAGAAGAAAGTGCATAAGTAATCATGTTCTTAGCTTTGAAATCATACTGAACAACTCTCTTTTCAGCATCTGTCATTTCATCCCATTCTTTGGGAATCATATCATTACCAACAGTTTTGATAGGAATCAAAGGACCTATTTCTATTGCATTCCAAGCACTTGGGTCATTTGATTGAATGAAGATTTTTATTCTATTTTTCCAAAAATTGAAATTCTATCATTCAAACATCGAAGGACGATTGACGGAGGCATCCTCCTTGAAGGTAATTTGTGTGGTATTCATTTTCTTTTTAAAGAAAGATAGTGATCTTGAATAACACTCAAGAACCTGCTCTTGATACCAATTGAAAACAATAGGAATACACACAATAACCAAGAAGGGGGTGAATTGGTTTAAACTTGGCCTTTTAAAAAAACTTTAGAAAATCAGAGTTATAGATCTTAATCACAATTGAAACAAAAATGCTTCAAATCAATCAAATCACTCAGACCAAGAAAACAATTGCTTAAAAACAGAACCTATTGAGTAATGTAGATATCACAAGAACCACAAATCAAGATATCAAGAAGAGATTAAGGAATAGAAAACAACACAAGAATTTATACTGGTTCACTTCTCAAGAGAAGCTACATCCAGTGCTTCTAATCAACACTAGATTAGAGTTCCACTATTATCAATTTTCAGTTCTTAAAAGCTTTACAAGAATCACTCTTTATCAAACCTAGATAAAGAACAAAAATCTAAAACCCTATTAGATTCCTAATGATCAAGACATAGGGAACCCTTTTCTACTCTTCCATCGAGAGAAACCCACTCTAGAAAAAGCTTAAAGAACCCTTTACAAAAATTCCAAACAGCCAAGAATTCAAAAACAAATTTACAACAAGAGTTAATGGACAGAGAGAACCCGATGATCCAATAAATATGATTTACCAATCAGAGTTGAAATGCATAAATCAATTTCAGACCTGTCTATTCCAAAAACTTCTTTGAAAACTTTGTCCAAGAAATCTTTCAATACACCATGAAGATTTTAAAGGTGGACAAGAACTATCTAGCTCAGAAAACCCTTTATAACTTTGAGAAGGCTTGTGAATGCTTTGAAATTTCAAAGTCAAGAGTTATATCTTTCAAAAAAACTCACATTGTATTTATAACCAACTTTATAACTGACCATAATCGATTAAATCACTATTATAATCAATTAAATTGTCATATGTAATTGATTAATCTTCCAGATAATCGATTAAAATGTTCTTAGCTCAATCTGGGATTTATAACGAACAAAGTAATCGATTAAAATGAATTGTAATCGATGAAACCAGACATGTTCAATTTTGAAATAAGCTAATGTAATCGATTAAAGCAGACATGTAGAATTTTAGAATAAGCCTAGGTAATCGATTACTGATTGTGGTAATCGATTAAGGCTGTTATAACCATGCGTTTCAAGCCTTGTTTTTGGGTTTTCTGAGGGTCCACGCCTGGGGCGTGGGAACCAGCTCAGAAATGGAATTTTCTCTGGAGAGCCACGCCCGGGGCGTGGGAGCCACGCCTGAGGCGTGGAAGGTCCACGCCTGGGGCGTGGGAAGCAGCCCAGAAGTGAAATTTTTTCTGCCAACCCACGCTTGAGGCGTGGGAGTCGCGCAGAGGCCTATAAAAGGCCCAAACCTTCGAAAAAAACATGGCTTTTCTTCCCTTCTTCTTGCTCCTTCGTCCAGACCTCCATTAGAGGAGTTTCCGAGCTTCCTAGGACCTTAGACACTAGCCTAAACTCTTACCCACGACATATAATTGCGATTGAACCG
>PYAF01003516.1:8434-18446 GCA_007407185.1 Glycine tomentella | reverse complement strand
CTAATTTCTAAGAGAATAAATCATAGAAATTTTATCATAGCTTAATCATCAAGTGAATAATAAAATAACATACAGCAGTATTAATATACAGCAACATCATGAAATAACAGAAATATCATCCAGCAACATTAAGTTACAAATACAATAATATACAGTAACATAATAAAATAACATACAGCATTATTAAATTACCAAACTATATACAGCAATATAATAAAATATCATACAGCAACCTTAAATTCCAAATTAATATACAGCAACATAATAAAATATCATACAGCAACAATAATATACAAGCAACAATAATATACAACAAAATAAAATATCAGACAGCAGCAGCAACATAATTTATTATCCCACTATAATTTTAAAACCATATAAGAATTTTATTCAAACTTTGAATATCAAAAACCCCCCTTACCTTGGCTTTTCTTGTTTAGAATTTTAGCTACTTGTCTTCAAAACACCTAGCTCTTTTCACGTGACCTTCTTTGGTGTGTGACCTTTGTTTTGGTTTTTGGTTTTAAGTGAAAGGAATAGCTGAAATGGAGGTGCTGTCCGTATGAAATTAGCAGCCACTTTGGTCCCTACCAACCATTTATATTGCTAGGTTCTTTTGCCTTAAAGAAAATATCTCAAGATTCCTTGCTTTTTAGTTGGTCACTTTTTATTGGCTAACCAATGGCTTGCTTCCAAGTGCTCCTAATTCAAGATTTTTCTACTTCATTCCCTTGGCTTCTTGTTTCATCCGTGCATTTATGAAACTTGGTGCCTTTCATTGTGTTTTACGTGGGATGGCTTGTTATTAGGAGATTTTTGTTGCATTTCTTTTAAAGTTGCTTTCTACTTGGTCCAATAATATTTTTCCTAACTTCTAAACCATCCAAGTGTCCATTTCTTTTAGGTTTCTAAATCCTTTCCTATCATTCTTTGTAGTGCACGGCCATCTTGGAATTTTTTAAGCAAATATAGCTTGATTTTCTTAGTTTACATAAATAGCTTATAATTTTTGTATTTCATGTTTAATTTAGATATTTTATGCTTTGTTTTATGTCTTGTAATGAAATAAAACTATTTCTATAATTTATAAAATCCTAATTCCAATTGATTTCTTAGGAGTAAAATTCTAAAATTAGTTAGAAACTAATATAGAGTTTAGTAACACTTAATAAGTTGTCACACAATTTTCAATAGTTTTGTCTAATTTTCCTTATTGGTCCATTTGGTTTTTAATTAGTGAATTGTCTTAATTACTTATTAAGGAATCTATTCCTTCCATAACCAAAGGAAAATTCTCTAGATTATGTCTTTCCTTTTTCTGTGTTTTTATGAAACTTAAATTAATTTGTATTCAATACTTTTTGAATTATCTTTCAAAAATTTCTATAAATTTCATTTCATAGTTTTTCTTTACTAAAATGTCACTAATTTCTTATTTAGGAGCATACCAGGCTTTTGTTATGCTTTCATGCTCTTACTGAAGTTGTCTGACTTTATTAGAGCTAAAAGGATATTTTGGGCATTTGGTAAAAGGTTCAGGAGCATTTTAGTCATTTGGGCAATTGTTCAGGGGTATTTGTGTCTTTTTAAAGGGACATTAATGTCATTTTTGAATTTGTCCAAGGACATTATAGTAATTTCTCCTAGTAAATATCTTACTAAAATATCTAGGGATATGTTGGTCATTTCTAAAATTATCCAGGGCAAAATTGTTATTTTCACCCTAGGGATATAAGCGTCATTTCTGAAATTGTTCAGGACATTTCTGTAATTGTCATTCTAAGGGTATTCTTGGTCATTTCTACAAATGTCCAGGGGCATTTTTTGTCCTTTTCCCTGAATCCTTGTGTACTGTCTCTAATAATCATTTTACCCTGTGATTCTAAAATTTTGGAGTGTTACACTATACTTCTTCTGACCATCAAAATTACTAAACCATTTTATTAAATAGGTCTATTCATCCTATAATTAAGAAAAAATTCTATAGATTTTATGTACCATTTTTCCATATTTTTCTGATGCTTGAGTTTTCTTGAATACAACCTCAAAGTTGTCATCGTCCAAAATTTGTAGAAATTTTATTCTAGAGTTTTGTGTCACAAAATATGTTGATACTTAGTTAGCTAAGTGTATTTTATAATTTCATCAAGTTTATACAAAATTTCTAAAGTTATTTGAGCATTTTTGGCCTAGGGGCATTTTAGTAATTATGCCATTCAACCTAGGGGTATTTTGGTTATTTTCAAAAATGTCCAAGGGCTTTTTTTTTGAAATTTTCATCTTAAGGGTTTTCTAGTAATTTCTACATCATGGAAAGAGTGATATAGTTATTTTTCTCTAAACATACTTATATCCAATTATCATCACATTTTTATAATTTTGGGGATATCACAGCGCGGATGGCGTCGTAGGCTCTGGAAGTTGGCGCGATCAGCGCGGCAAGTCGGTTAGGCCCAGTATGGACACCCACCTCCATTGTTGAAGCTCCAAGCTTCATACTTTCACCTTAGTTCACCAAAACAAGTCCCTTGAACCTTAATCTTGTTGGAAAACACCTTGTGAGCTTAAATCCTTCCTTGAAATCCCTTGAAACCTCTTAATCAGAGAAGTCCCTTTCTTAAGGGAAAGTTGAAGAACTCGAGTTTGGCGAGGAACAGCGGTTTTCACGAACACCTGGGCTAAGGGAAGAGGTCCAGAGGCCTTCCTCACCATTTCTGAGGTAAGAAACTCGAGTTTCTCCTGTTGATTTGTGATTTGGGGTTTTGGGTGAATAGTGACCCACTTATGATAGGGCTTGTTTTAGCCTTGGGTCCTTTAGAAAGTCATGTTTAGAATGTTGTGAGATGAAGGATTAGCTCTCAGATTTTAGATTGGTGAACTTTGATTTTTTTTTTTTTGCTCTGAGTTATGCATGTGTGACTTATGTTTTGAGTCACTTGATGTGGATATGACATGCAAGAGCCCTGTTGATGGTTTTGATGTGCCTGAGAGGCCATAGGAATGGTGTCTTATGAGTGATATGGACCGTTCAAGCCCTATGTTTGAATTCTGAGTAATTGGGTTGTTGAGAGCTTTGAGCTCATTGTATTTGGATTGTGTTGAGTCTGTGGTGACTCAAATGCCTTGATTAAGCTGTGGTAGACCTCTGAGGGTCTATGAGAGGCCTAGTATGTGCTGGACTATGATGAACCATAGGTTAGATGACTTTGAGTCATGGAAAGGACTGAGGTTCCTTTCATTGTGGCAGTTGAGGACTGCTTGATATGCTGATGCTTTGTGTACTTGAATTGGCTGTGATATGTGTTTGTATGCCTTGTTAGGGCTTGACACCGAGGGTGTCAGTGGCGTAGGCCACAGAGCGGGGAAAGAATTGCAGAGCTCGGCTTTGCCAGGTAAGTTCTTGGTCCCTTGAGGATGTTTCCCACTTGTGTGCTCCACCACACTCTGAGGGAGTGATGGTTGCATTCATGATGCATTCATTATTGGTTGTTGCATCCTCATAATGATATGTATGCTGCATCTATGCTTGAACATGTATGATGCCTGTTGATAGATCTTCTGGCCAGTAAGATAGATATGGACCTCCCTAGGAGGAGAGCGCACCTCCTAGTTTGGTTTGGTCGTAGGTGATGATGATCCCAGGGTGATGATGATCCCTTAAGACCAAGAGATAGGTGTGTCCCGTCGCAATTGAGTGCCTATTCTCGGAGGTGCCATATACGTGCGTCCATGCGTAAGGGGTAGCTCCCGATGGGATGGCACGGGTGTGAGTTCCGGTGTCACACTGAGGTTGGCGTTGATGATGATACGTCGTACATAGAACAAGATGACTTACTTATATTGTTATGAGGGCCGGGAGGCCAATGTGATTGTGATGCCTGATGATTTGTGTCATGGAAAGTGAGCCAGGGTGGAGGAGATGCCTCCAAGGACCCTGAGCTTACTGAGATGTATATATCACCCTGTGTGGGGCTTATGTGGTTTCAGGTGACGCTTCTGGCAGAGAGGAGCGATCTCAGGGCGGGAGGCCCCAGTAGAGACACTGTTTGCCGGGCTGTGGACAACAGAAGAGGAGCTATGTAGCTCATTTTGCTTTGATACTTGTTGTGTACCCCTGTAGAGGGAAGGGGTGTGTGTGTGCACACATGCTACGTTTGTACATGCCTTGTATAGTTTTGTATACCCTCATGTGAGGAAGTGGTCTTTGAGACCAAGGCCAGTGTTGGCTCATTATTTTGTATAGACACGGTTAATGTCGGATAATGTTGTATTAGGTACAGAAACTTGTTTATGATATGGATATGACATTTCTCCTGATTATATCTGTTGAAATATTCTTGTTTATCTGCCTATGATTATGTTTATGTTATACTGGATCAGCAGGAGTTTGTGTATGATGTGACTTGTGATTTGTTATATATGTTCCATACATAATGTAATCAAGAAATACAGTTTGATTTCGCTTCCGCCAGTTTTAAATTTAAAGTGATTAAGCGCTATTCTGATATTATAAATGTTAATACACCGGAGGCCTACGGGGTGTTACAGGTGAAATGATGGGTGTTGATGTCACTAATTTGGAGGAATGATCAAGATTTATTTGTTGGACAATTTAAGTTGTTTCTTGTTTTATTATGCCATTTAAAGGAATGGAACCTGTTTAAGTTTTCTCTTTTCCTGAATTAGAACTTGAAGGATAGCCAACATAGTATATTAGTATCTCTGTTTTTTGCTAAACAAAATCATATGATATGCTACTTATTTTTGGGACAATATATATTTAGATGATACTGTATTTTGGGTCTTGGGAGAAGTTAAATATGCAAGTCCTTAATTCCTTATGCAATACCTAGATTTTATGATTTTAATCGAATTGATTGATTTGGTTTTGTAATTTTTTAAATTATGATCCCATATTTTGAATTTGGCTTTGTTATTGTTTTTTTTTTTACGTATTACGTAACTGGCCTTTCCCCCCATTTTCAATAACAAAAGTTACACTATTTTTCTATTTTTTTTAAATTTTAATCAATACAAGCGGAGACGGGGCAAGGCGAGGAAACCCGACCCCTAACGAGGACAGGGATGGGTATGTATTTTTTAACCCCAACGGGGATCGGGGGTGGGGTCGTGGATCAGTTACAAAGTCGGGGACGGGGTGGGAAATGCAATACCCGCCCCCTCCCTGCCCCGTCACCATGCCTAGTTGTATTGCTAATAGAATTTGTCTCTGTTATGCATCCATTATTCTTTTAGAGATGTTTGCACTACCGGATATAGGCAAAGCACAAAAAGATGTAAAAGTTACCACATATGGCCTTCCTTCTCCAACTTGCTATCATTAGCAGATTTACATAAGTTATATGCCATATGTCCATTAGGTTCATATATGCTAAGTTCTGTCTAAAGTTAAATAGAAAGATTTTTAAGTCATATCTCTATGTGTTGAGTGTTGAAATGAGCATTTTTTGATTCAGATATATATATATATATATATATATATGTATTTAACACCATATAAAAAACGTGGGAATGGGGAAACAAAATAAATGAGTTTTTGCTTGCTACTATCATAAAATTTGTGGCAACTTAGGTCTCTGATACGAAGAAGAGGTGTGGACTTAGTTGAATGAACCAGTTTCTAAATTCACACTTTGGTGTTTGGTTTTTTTGCAGTTCTAGAATTAATTGAATTAAAATTATCAAAGCCAATAGTTCTTGTAGTCTTATAAAATCAATCCTAAAAAACGTAATTTATTAATCTAATTCCTTTTGTCTTAACGAATTTCTAAATTTACTCTTTGATGTTTGGTTTTGTTTGTGGTTCTAAAATAAATTTGAATTAAGATTATCAAATCAAATAGTTCTTGCATACTTATGATTATAAAATCAGTCCTCAACAACGTATTTAGTAAGAAAAAAGGATAAATCTTGTTCTGTTTGAGATGACGAAGATTAATTTTAAGTCATCCTTGCAATTCCTTTTTCTTGCTATATGGTGTTTGTTTATTCTTTATATAAACTTGAACTTGTTGTAATTTCTAGTGCTTTCATATGAGACACTGTGTTAATTCTTTTTTATCAGAATATAATTAAGTATATACATAAATATTGATTTTGATATGCTAATGAGATATATGGCAATTTCCTTAACGTGGACTATAACTGAAATCCAAAATGTGTTTCTTATGTCTATCTGTCTTGCAAGGCGGATTTCTGATCATGGAGCTTCAAGGGTAGGAATACTTTTTGTTAAAAGTTGATTCAATTATTATTCCTTACTCCTTGGTGTTAAATACCTTATATCTAATAATTTTTCTGTTGTTTCATACTTCATGCTTTTACTTGTCAAAAACAAAAGTAAACTGCCATCGAATTGGTCGGAGTTTCATCCTCTGAAACTCCCCTGGAATTGATTTGAATACTCGGGTCCAGGAAAATTTACACTTCCTGAAGTCAACAAGTTAGTCGAGGAAGCTAGATTTTGCTCACTTGATATCTTGTTTGTCAGCATTGCCACTGGTATGTGTGTGCTTATGTGATTCAATTATGATAAAAATATTTATATTTTTTGCCAAGTTCCTTATTATGACTATTTACTTGCAATGGAAAACTCAAATTTATCATCTAGAGTCAATTCAAACTCTTTGCCTTCAGATCTGAGTCATCCAGCTTTTTTTGGATGTGAGATGTGCTTTAATTGCTAATATCTGTCAGACAAAAAACATGTTTGACCACACTGTTATGTTGTTATTTAAGCCCCCATTTTTTTTTAAATTTACTTACCTTGAGGGGTATTGACTCTGTTCCCAATGTGCTTCTAGTGGGTCTCCTCACAACCCTTATAGTGTTACTAAAGTTCCCTCACATGGAGCTCTGTTTGTCTTAGGCTATGTTTGGTTTTCTGTTTTGGGTGCTTCAAACTCATTTTGGAAAGTAAACTTAGTTTTTGTGACATGTTTGGTTACTCTTAAAAGTACGTTTACACATTAAAATTTTGTATGGAAACTCATTTTTGTAGAAGTGGGATTACTTTGCAAACTCAAGTTTAACGCAAACTTAAGTTTGCTAACTTTAATCCAAACATACACTTATTTACACTTTTGTATGCTTTTCTCTTTTTCACTTGGCCATCAGGTTGTTGTTGGATTGTTGATCTACTTCTATATACTGTCATTCATAATGAATTTGTCATATATAATATATAGTATAAAATATATAATATAATCTATAACAAGAAAAAGTTCCCTTAAATCTCTTTGGATATTAATACGTAGTGCTACCAAATCACAGTTGTCAAATCGAGAATCTATATCAAGAATTGTTTGTTCCAATTGTTCTGATTTTGAATCATGAATCGTGAATCATAATGTATCATACATAAAGGGTCCATGGTTGCCTAAACATATAAAAAATTTCAAGTAAGCTATTTTGAAAAGAATGTTAAGGAAGAATTCAAGACCCTAAAATCAAGGTTAATTAATTGCAGACTGATTCTAGGTGGTTAATTGACAACTATAAATTTGTATGCTTCTCCCTCTTGTAAATGCAGGTTGGGGAGGCAATATGTGCTTCCGCCTACAGCCCTTTTAGGCCTAAGCAAGGATGGGTTGGTTCTTGTTAGTATCAACCTTGATTTGACCCAATGGAATATTTTTTTTTGTCTAAATATCATACTAACAAGAAAATAAGGAATTTCATAATGGATGGCAAAATCTATGATCTATTGAAACTCATAAGATTCAAAGTCGAGTGATTTCTGATATATATATTTTTGAAGTCTATGTGGTCATTGAAATTATAGGATTTAGGTAAAAAACTAACATACCCCGATGTTATAAAGCTCCTTGCATGCGAAGATATGGGGGAGAGTCATTCGAAGCAGCCTTACCCTTGATTTAGGTAGTGAGGGAGAAAAAGAGAGACTTAAGATTTTAAATAATCAGATATTTGATTGATATAATGTGTTGATAAATGATAAATTGATACTAAATATGGACCTCATGGTATTATTTTTATTAGAGTATAAAAGTCTAATTAATAAAGAGCACTCTAGAACATACAAAGTAAAATATACTCTTATGCTTTAATAATTTTATATACTAATAATCAAGTCAAGTACAATTGTGGTGTCACTAAGACAAGCCGAAGTCCAGTAATATAGAATGTTGACTACTACTACAAATCATAGTTACTAGGTTTGCAATAGTCTTTGATATGTGGTATGAGTACAAGTATGCAGTACCTGACCTTATGAAATATTGGTATCTAGGAGTTATACATAGTCAATACGCTTTGGTATGCTACCAATAATGGCATTGTCTAGCTTCATATTTTGAAAGGTTACTGATATTGATATGATTTCTACATTTCCAACCATTTAGAGATCACATAATCCAAATGATAATCATTATCAGGGTCATTGTAGAGTAAATACTATCCAATAGAGCAAGATATAGAGAGTTCAATTGACAGTAAAGGAACCCCCTACTCCAAATTGGTGTTATCTACTTCCTTCTCCCTTCAATCACTTTCTTTACAATATTTGGTCTTGGTCAGCCTTGTCCTCATCCAAGGGGTCATATTCTAAATGGAAGAACTGAACTTGGGCCTAAAAAATATTGGTCATCGGCATCTTCCCTCTACTCAACACAATCTACTCTTTCAACACAACAACCTTATGTGCAACAAGTTGTAACTCAACATCTTCCCTCTACTCAACAGTACATACCCATAATGGCTTCTATTCATTACTACTATCCTCAAATGCCATATGTGCACAATGCTGGAATTCAAGAAACTATTTCTCCTCAAGCTTCACCTCAAGCCAACATAGCTATTGCTAGTTCAACACCTTCAAAAAACTAGTATATTCTAGTGCCTCTCATCATGTCATAAATGTCTCTCAAAACATCTAGCAAGTGACTTCCTTTCTGCCCCTTGTAAAGCCTTTTCTTTTATTACTTGGCATTCTAGACTAGGCCTTCCTAGTGTAGATGTCATGAAACATGTATTCCAGAAATATGTAAATTTTCATCTATCAATAAAACTGATTCGGATTTATGTTCTCACTATTGTCTTGGCAAATCACATAGACTACCTTCTTCAACTGTCTATTCTAGTCCCTTTGAACTTGTTTTTATAGACCTGTGGGGCCCTACACCTTTTGTATCTACTTATGGTTATAGGTTTTATGTTACATTTATTGGTGCTAATACCAGATTTACATGGATCTATCTACCAAAAAAAAATCAGTAACTCTAGATATGTTTAAACAGTTTAAGGCTATGGTGAATACTTAATTTATTTTTCCTATAAAGGCTATACAATTTAACTTGGGTGGAGAATACAAACCTTTAACTAAGTTCCTGAGTGAGTTGGGCATTCAACATAGATTAATTCTCAGTTTGTCTTATAATACGATGATACTAGCAAGGAAGTCCTTCTTTATATACACAATTCTTTTGTCACCATACTTATCATCAAAATGGAGTTATTGAAAGGAGTTTGGTATGTCTCTTCATCAAAATGGAGTCATAGAAAGGAAGCACAGACACATAGTAGACATGGGTTTAACTTTGTTATCTCAGGCTGTTATGCTAAAGGAATCTAAAAGAATTGTAGAGAATTTCAGAGAATTGCAGAAAATTAAAGTAAGGTGAAATTGTTGATTTTATTTAACCCAAGAGAAAGATGATTACACCTAAGTTTATATAAATAGTTACTCAATTGTAACTGTTAACTAACTTAAGTTAGTTAGTGATAGCTGTCACACAACTATCCTAACAGATTAACTAACTAATCATAGACTAACTTGTTAGTATATGGATGTCCTAGAGACAATCTTTAGATTAGGACGTACATATACTTTTCAATGTTGTCATGAATAAATTATAAGCGCTCTTTATCTTGTTTCATATTTTGTCTCGATATTATTATTAATATATGAGTAACTGGATAAAACCCTTGGAATAGAATAGGTATCTCTTGAATATCAGTGATGGGATCACGA
>PYAF01003515.1:43652-59836 GCA_007407185.1 Glycine tomentella | reverse complement strand
TTCACATGATTTAATGATTTAAGCAAAAGATATGTGATAAATCCGTGTGGCATGGTGTTATGAGACATATTACTTGGTGGTTTATGATTTTGGATGTTTGAGAAATAAATTGGAGATTGATGATAAAGAAGAATAATTAAATCATTCATGCATTTCATACGCATATACCCGGCGGGGGTTAATCCGTGGTGTTATGCCTGGCGGGGGCTAATCCGTGGAGTTGTCAGATAGCTAAACTGAGTCCACGCGTTCAAGGTGTTATGAACTTAGGGGTAGTTGAGACAGGGAGGACCACACCACCATGATGATCACATAGGTGGAGGTGACTATCCTACGCGCCCCTGGGCTACCCTGACTAGTTGGATAAGTTTATTTGTGCCACCAGAGTGGGTGAGGCTATCTTGACCGTGGCCACTGATGATGATTTTATGAGAAGCTAAGATCTCAGTCATGCATCATCTAATAAAGAAAACATGCATCAGCCATCATGAACATTTATTTATGATTATTTTAATATTATTCTGTATTTTACTATTCTATGCTGTTGAAACCTGTTGATTTATCTAAACTATGTTTATCATGTACTTACCCCTATTTGTGTCGGTGGTTGACACCTGTGATGACCCCAATTGATTTGGGCGAGCAGAGGAACAGAGAAAAGTTGAGATGATATAATGAAGAATCTTGGATGATTTGCATGCTGTGCCGTGGCTTGATAAATTGTTGTACTAGTCTACTGCTGTTGCCTCTGAAGTTATGTAATTTGTACTAGACTATTTTGGTGATGGTCTGTATTTTATTTTGGATAACTGTACACGGACTGTTATATTTAACTATACTTCTCGTTATAAATGAATCGTGATAAGGATAATCATTTACGTTACTTACGAATCATAAAATTAGCAAGCAAAGCGAAAAGAATTTTCGTGAAAAATTTATACTAATCTAATTTTAATACAAAGTGGACACAGAATCTTACATAAAATTAATCAAGCACGAGTGAGTAAAGAGAGGTGTTATATGTTCTGTCTGTTGGGGAGTGGGGCATGCATCTGTGGGATGATCAGGCGCACAACAGATACCACAGAGCCTTGGTTGATTGGCTGCCATCACATTTTGTTGTTGACCAATAGCAACCTGCCTCACAAGGGATGTCAACTCTGTCAATTTGTTCTCCAACCTCTGATTATCAACAACCATAGAAACAGAAACTTCATTTGCAACCTTGGATGTTGCAACTCTAGCGCCAAATTGTTGATAGTTGGCTGCCATGTTAGAAATCAACTACCTTACAGCAAGAGGGGTCTTGTCCATCATAGCGCCTCCACTAGCTGCATCTATCATACTCCTGTCCATCAACATCAAGCCTTCATAAAAATACTGGATCAGTAATTACTCACCGATTTGATGGTGAGGATAGGTAGCACACTGCTTGTTGAATCTCTCTCAGTACTCATACAAAGTCTCTCTAGGAAACTGCCTTATGCCACAAATTTCCTTCCGGATGGATGCTGTTCTGGAGGCAGGAAAGAATTTCTCCAAGAATCTTCTTTTCATGTCTATCCAAGTGTTGATAGGATCTGGTTGAAGGTACAACCAGTCCTTAGCAACACCATCCAAAGAGAAAGGAAATGCCTTCATCTTGACATAATCCTCATGAACGTCATGTGGTCACATGGTGGAACATACCACATGAAACTCCTTAAGGTGTTTATGTGGATCTTTACCAGCAAGCCCATGAAACTTTGGAAGCAAATGGATCAGTCCAGATTTTAGCTCATAACTGACCTCAGTCTCAGGATATTGAAGACACCAACGTTAGTAAACAACATCAAGTGTAGCCAACTCCTTAAGAGTTAGGTTGTTATCAACCATTATATCAAGATGGTTAGAAGTAAAAGGATTAGAAGTAGATTCAAAATCAAAGTCAGAAGACACTATGCTACTGTCTAAAACTACATTATCAAAGTCATTTAAACTGATATTATGTCTGTTTAATCTGTGAAATGTCCTATCTATCTCAGGATCATATGAATGTAATTCACTTAATGTGGACCTAGTCATACACAGTTCAGCTCATGAGGAACAATAAACACAGACAGCACAGAAATATCAAACAGCTATTCTATAGGACACTACTTACTATATATGTTGAAATGAAATAGAAATTGGAAAACCACCCTAAAAAATTTTTGAAAAAATCTAAAAAAATAACAGTGAATGTCTAAAAATCATGATTGATTTTTGTGATTTTTTTGGTGATTTTTAAAAATCATGAAATTAGAAAATCGCCTCAAAAGTGGCCTAAACGATGGAATTTAGCGATTTAAATTGATGTATTAATTTTCTGCACATTCTGGTAAAATTTCAGCTCATTCTGAGATAGTTTGCTGTGAAATTACCAGAATGCCCCTACGACAATTGTAAAAACTGGTCCAAAACTCCTACTTAGAGGTCGAATTTGCCAATTTGAACCCACACCCAACCCTAATACGATTGTTTTTGTTTGAAATGGGGGGTAAACCTTGGGAGACAAATCGCAACTCAAAACTGCACAAGTCTGAAAAATTTTGGGACAGCAAAATGACACTACAAAAACAACTACACTACCTAATTTTCTTCCTACTACTACTCTGTTTTTCCTCTGTTTTTCTCTGTTTTTATGTTTTTACAGAAACATTTCATCCACACTTGATAATGCACAGCAGCAACAATACAAATATATGACAAAGTGCAATTGTGCAACAGAATGTCAATATGCAGTGAATGAATGCAAATATATTTTTTTCTTTTTTTTTAGCTAATTATGAGTGAATTAAAGCTAGCACACAATGAACCGTGTCCTCGGCAACAGTGCGAGTTTTGATAAGTGTTTGCCGTAACGGTCCAAAACAATTTAACTACGCTAATTCTGTAGCACAGGATTAACCTAGGTCGACTCAGAGACACTATCAATATGGTTCTAACTTCAACTCACTAATAATAGTAAGGGGGATTTTTATCAAACTGTTTATATGCGTAAGTAAAACTTGCAAAAACGTAAACAAGATTAAAGAACAACACAAAAACTAACAGAATTAAAAAGACGTAATGTAAAACAGACTAAAAGCATCAATCCAATTCACCTCACCAAGCTATTCGAATCATCATCATTCTCAGAAATTTATCCTATTATGAAAGTTCATTTAATCTCATTAGAAGCAATTCAATTGACTTAACCCCTAAATTGATTGAAACGACAACCCTAACTAAAATATCATCCAATTAATCTGTGATTAATATTCGAATTTAGGAAATGAATCCATAACCTAATCCGCTTTCAATCCTAAACACATTCATAATCATGAAAACAGAATAGCAATTGAAGAAGAAAGTAAGCATTCAAATATAATTCGAAATACCAAACCATAACTCAAATTCTCCTTGTGCTTGGGTTGGATCCTTGGATTGATTGAGTATTTAGTCTTCCATGATCATCATCAGTGAAAGCCCCAAGGAATAATTGCACGAAAATGGAATAACAACAAAATGAAAATGAAGAACAAGGAAGAACAGTTGAGAGAAAATAAGAACAAGGGTTTTGATTCTAAAATCTTAAAAAGAGAAAAATGTCAAAATTGTTTTTGCTAATGTAATGTAATGTAATGAGTCTGTCCAATGTCACTAATATAAAGTGACTAAGTCTGAAGGAAAGATGGGCCATGAATAAACCCATCAATTCTAATTATTTACTATTTACAACCATAAAAATCAATTTCGCAGCCCAAAATATAAGTGCGGTGATTCTGACTTTGAAGCCCAAAATAACCCTCCAAATGGTTGAATTAGCCTCGGCTTATTTCTGACAAACTTGTAGATCTTTTCATTATCTTTTCAAGAACTACTAGAACGCTTTATTTGGAGTTCCGTAGAGCTCTGTAGGTCCTATACAAGGCAGATAGGTCAAGTGAACATAAAATCTGAAAATACACTACAATTAGCAATTAAGCCCACTTACTTGCCTAAGATAAAAATTGAATTAGAATGGAAAAATAAAAGTCCAAGAGAAGTCAATTAATCTAAGAAGGATAGAAAAATATTTAACTAAAAGCACTCCATCATTAGTCAATACCAATCTAATCTAGGAGAGGAACACTGGATAACAGTTAGGCATATACTCAAGTATCTTCAGAGAACGAGAGATTATATGTTGGCCTATTCTAATGGAAGTCTTGAAACCATTGGTTACATAGACTCATATTTCTAAGGAGACATAGTGGTAATCAAGATAGGATCGGAAGAAAACCTTGGTGACCCTTTAATGTGTGTTTGAGAGGCATGTTACATCTATGGGTCTTAAGAAGATTCCAGACTTTCTATAGCTTTAGGAGATTGAATTTCCACTTTTTTATTTTGTGCTCTTCGAGCAAGATCATGACATTGAATTTTTGACAGTTATAAATGAGGTATTATTCATTTATGGTATGCACACAAAATTTACAAACACCAAGGTCCGGATCATTTGTAGAGTATATGATCATATGGATACATTCATGGAGGACATGAACATAGGTTCTTACAATTGATGAATGGGTTCACAGCTGTTAAATAAAGTTGGGCGCTTTATTTAGGTTGCAATATTTTATGAAATGGTCTTGTCCAAGCCATTGTAAAATATTGGTGTGAATTAATATTCTCATTGAAAGGGTCAAGGAGAGATTTGATTAAGATTGTTTTTCTGTCATAAGTATCAAATCTCTGGCTAACCATAGTTATGTGATTGCTCTTAATCTTGAGTTTATTATAAATAGTTAATTGAATAATTTCATTCTTTGATTTACCAATGGGTGAAGTCCGACCAATTGACGGCCAATAACTCAGTATTTTGGAAGGAAAATTTATTTGATTATCGGTATTTATGAGATAAACAACATGTATTTGTACGATATGTTCCCTTGATATGTTTCGGTACTTGGACATTAAAGACATTGGCCAATGCATGTAATCCATTAAAGAAACTATCAAAGTCAAGGGAATAAATAACTTATTAAGTAACAGAAAACTCATCAATCAATTATCGACATATTACAAAGGGGCGATGCATATTCGGGTTATATGTATTTTATTATTATTGATCTTGGAGTTCAATTTCGGGCTTTTAGTGGAATAGCACTGAATTATATAATCATTTATTGATTATAAGGAGCCTTGATTTATAATATATTGTGGATCCCCGTGCTAGCTTGAAACAAAGGGTGGAACATTTTCAGTTGATGATAAAAAGTGAGTTACATGATTTTGGACTTTAAGCTTAAGTTTGTACTCAAGAGCAAGTGGGAGATTGTTGAGAATGCTCTTTATACAAAAGCTATTGGGCTTAAATGTATGACAAGAGTCCAAGAGACCTAAGTTTAGGTTTCTTAGTTTCCTATATAATAATCTTATTTGCTCTAGACAAATACAACAATTGTTGTTATCTCTCTGAAATAGAAAAATGTCCACACATTTTTCCTCTCATTTATTCGAGAATGATATGGAAGATTTGTCATTCGTAATCGATTGAGGAGACCAAGAGAGGACTCACCAAAGAAAAATGAGAAGATTGCATTCACGTTTCAAGAGGTAATTATCTCCTTTTGATTAGAAAAACAAGAATGATCTTATAATATTTAAAAATACTAGGTCCAATATGTTTCCGTAAATTTTTAGAAACCCTTCATATTATGTATGTATTATGCATGCATAAAAGAAGATACCAATGTTTTTTTTTTATATCGAAAAAAATATATTTTAATAAAGAGAGTATAAGTAATACTCAATCAACAAATACAAATAGTAGAGTCTCGGAAAGAAAGAAAAATAGTAACATCGCATTTGGCATATTGCATGTAAATATTTGGTAACCAAACACCACTCCCCACCTCTGTCTCAACACACAGTGGTCTTTTCCCACCAAAAAAAAAGTCTCCCACAGCCATCTTTACAAAGAATTCCCGAAATCAATCAATTAATCCCTTGGCCATCTCAAAAACTGACCCCAAGTACAACTTTCAATACACGATTATCACCAAATTGACGAGTGTACAATTAGCACCCAGGCTACACCGAGACATCCTTCAAAGAAGCATTTTGATCCATTGACCACATATTAAAGAAGATACCAGTGTAGCAAAAATACAAGAGGTCCCATCGATCGATTCCCCTACCCACTAACAATTTTATAGTAGTAAGCCGTATCTCATTTTTTTGTAAGCGTGATACTTCAATAGATAGACCAAATTTCGTTAATTTGAAGATATAGTTGTTCCCTAGAAGATAAGCCACGACAAACACTTGATAGATACCAATGGCATATATCAGAAATGGGTGCAAATCCCATTGCATACATACTATTTTAATATGAAAAAATTAAAATAATTCTTCTTTCATATTACAAAAGCCAAAGAAAGCAAGAAAGTGCAGCTAAGACTTAAGGTGGAAAGAAAAATATACTTCTTTACTTTCGGTGGTTCTTTTATGGCCCATTCTTTAAGAAAATAATAAACGAACGAAGACCAGCTTCAACCATATCTGTGTCGGAATCCTGCATTTTATCGTGTGCGGTGAGCGTGTTATCCTACTTAGAAGACAGAACATAGTAATAAAGAACGGAAAAGGTACATTTAACTTGTTCAAAAGTATTTTAATTAGCATCCTAAAATCCTAGAATTCGATCAATGAATTAACTTCCACAATATTCTGTTTCATTTATTACCATTCTCAAGTTGCTAACCTTTTGAGGAATTCACGTAGTAGCCAAGTGGTCTACCCAACAAAGTGCAATGGTTGTGCTTGCAATAAGTCGAAAAACCTTTAAGTCGCTGGCAATTGCAAAAAGAAGATGATTGATGAAGCCATAATTGTAGTAGCGATATGGTTGTGATGGGTCGGAAAACTTGTATATTACAGCCGCAATTTAAAAGTATGGTGCATGCATTTTTGGTAACCATGATATTCTCAAGCATTGACTAGTTATTTTTGTATCGATTTCACTGTAATTTTATCGTTGATGTCAATTATTGTCGTTAATCCAAACACGCTTATAAATAATAATCCATATATTATAACGCTATTTACTTGAATATCGTTTTTCACTTCAGTTTACAAAAAGTGTTAGTCTTTTGAAGAAACAAAAATGGAACCCAATGCCACACACCCTACCAAAAGGTATAGAGAAGCATTTCCTATAAATCATTTCAGAACAATAGTCTAATTAGAGTATTGGCCAACGAGTTGGGACCAAGGGTTGGTGAGTGTTGTGGCCATTGTCATTATCTACAAAATCAAAGGGCAAATAAGTAATCAAGAGAAGCAGAAAATGCCAAGAACAATAGAACGAAATTCTTCCTCTCACATTATGTTGTTAACATCACCTATTCACACAAAGCAAAACAAAACAGACGCACTCTTTATGCCCTTACCTTCACCAATCCCTTGTTTACAATACAAACAGATATTTCTCTGAAAAGTTCAAATTTATGAGGATATCGTCTCCTTTGTGGTTACTTCCCTCCACTCTGTTAAATGATTAATTGAACATGGGATGCATGCTATCATGCTAGGTTAATAAAAGAAAAATCAAAATAAGAAACCCTAGCTAGTCCTAAAAATAATTCTCATAGTGATCACATAAGCCCTAGAATTTAAGAGTAATCTCACTTCCAGTGCTCTCTTCCCCTTCTTGATCTCTTAGTGCTGCCAACCCTTTCTTCTCTCCACTCTCTCCTTTCCAGCTATCACTCTCCGACTTCCCATCCTCAATGCTCTCCGACCGGTCGCCACCGCTCCGAACATCAGACTCTGGAGAGCTTCGGGTCTGCAGTGCTGTCTTGTACATGTGAAAATGGTGGTGGTGAAGGGTGTGGCCATGTGCTGGTGACGGCAACGACAGCAGCGGAGCTGAGTTATAGAACTCTTGGGGCATTGGGGTGGGTGCACAGTAGTGTGGTGGTAGCACATGTGAAGTAGGATGTGGGCCATAGAGGGGGGGACCACCAGAGTGTGCTGCAGATGCTGCAGCCGTGGCATACTCCGGTGGCACCCAAATTCCTCCAAGGACTACAAGCTGGGGTGTTGGTGCTCCTGTTTGTAGGTTTGGACTAGGTCTTCTAGTGTGAAGCCTATATTTCTGTGAACAAATTTTAACATTGAAACTTGATGAGAAAGTGCAAGAAAACAGACCAAGGAACCATGAAAAGAAAAAAACAAAACAACAAAAGTTGGTTTCCAAATGCACAATAATATGTATTGTGCAGAGTGATACTAAGCTGTCGGTGAAGCAATAATAATAGTACAACAACAAAGTGGTTCTTTCATTCGTGTCTGTATGTACAATCCCGAGAGAGAAGTACCTGGAGATGGCTTTTAACTTCATCATTGGTCAAACCGTCAACCTTCATCAGCTCCCTAATCTGTTTTGGGGTGGCCACTGTAAAGTGACAAACAACAAAAAGAATAGGAACACTTATTAGTGATTGCAGCAATGATTATGATTGGATTGCAGTAATGATAGTTCCGGTCAGGATTATTATGTAGCTTGCAAAAAAAGTTTAGGATTGCTAAAGAAATGTGTTTTTCATGTAATAATTCATGCATTGATTCCTACAGTATTATTTTTATGTATATTTTCCTCTATTGTGTATCTTTTTAAATCTACAATAGTTTTGTTTTAAGTATAAATGCGACTATCTTTTTAAATCTAATTTCAGAAATTTTAAATATATTTTTTAAAAATAATTTTATTTATTTATAATCTTTAAAATGCATAAAAATTATATGCTTTTAGATTTTCAGAAAGGGGTTTTTCTTAATACAAAAATAAAACAGATGAAATTTATATTAAAAAAAAAAAGGAAATTAAAAAAGTCATATTTCGATAGAGCAAAAACTATATTTAATTGGTGATACCTTGAGATCCACCGAGCATTTGAAGAGCATTAACAAATCGACGGTGCAAATCCGGTGACCAGCACCTTCTTGCTTTCCTATGAGTTTGGCCAGTAGTGTTGTTAGTTGTGGTGGTGTTGGTAGTATTTGTTGTTTGTGCCTCAGATGCAACTGAAGCACTTTTTCCCTGATCAACAACCCCTTCACAACTCCCAGATGCTTTGCCTGAATTCTCCCTTTTGGAACATTTGTCTGACTCTAATTCACACTTCTTCTTCTCCATTTCTTTCTCAGAAGAGGCAAGGGCCAACTCAGGAAGATCCCTTAATCCTTGGCACGAGTTTCGTTCTTTTGAGAATGGTAAAAAGGCTCCCCCATTCCTATGTTTGTTGTCTAGGGCTAGATTACGGCTCACGCTAAAGCCCATATCAGCACCTTTTTTTGGTGATGTAATTGTGGATTGTGGTTTGGTTCCTTCGCTTGCTTGGCTCCATAGTTGAGCTGATGTCATCCAATTCGCCTTGTCAGATATGTTTGATGTTTTTTCAGTGCTTTCTTGAGAGTTTGGATGCTTTATTGGCATGAATTCTTCCAGAACTGGCCTTGTTCCTTGTTTTGATCGGAAGGCTTGTAGTTGCTGCCTTGAAGCCTCCACGGCTAGCAACATAGATGATTGAAAGAAATTAAGATTGTTACTTAGCATTCAAAGGCTAAAATTTGAGACCAATGATTGTGTATATATACCAAAATAATAAATAATAATAAGAGAAATTCTATGGTACCCTAATGTTTTTAAGGGTTTTTATATATTTGAGAGACTTTCGCTCCCCTTTTTCTTTTTATTTCCTTATGTGCCCAAACTCGTTTAGCTATTTGCTAAAAAAACAATTGTATCAAAACTCTTACATTTTTCTGTGGGTATTTATAGCAACTCTCTAATAATAATAAAGAAGATATACGTCTCTCACCTTTATATGAGAAAGGGAAAGCAAGAGAAGAAGACTACTAGAAAGAGAGCATGAGGTGGGAAAAAAAATAGAAGACCTTAATAAAAAAGCCATTATTTGGAAGATCAGAAAAAAAATGAATATACTGAGTGTGATAAAAGTATATATAATATTTTCATCATGGCGTATTGATGAAACTTTAGGGTTTGGGACATTCCATGTTTTAATTGGTTCAATGGAATTTGGATCATCATCAGTTGTGTTTGATATGTTTCTTTGGTAAAACGATGATGATGGATTGAAACTTGTACCGTTGGTGAGGAGTTGCATGCAGAGAGGAAGCTCGCGCTTGAAGGCATCAATCTTGACACGTTCTTCCTCTAAGCGAGAGAGGAACTCTTCGAGCTTGTAGGTCTGATCAGTTTCAGTTTGATCTGCATTTGATTTCAGCAGTGTGGAGTAGCTGTAGAGCTTGTAATCCATGCTTAGTTGTGCTTGTGATGGCATCTTTAAATTTCACGTATGTGGTTAAGGATAACGAATAACACAACAAGAACTGTTTAGGATGAAAATATGTTCATGACAACACTTCAGGTATGTAGGAACAAACAAGAGGAAAAGGGGGCGTTTGGCCTCTTATTCCTTTCTAGTGCAAGTGGGAGAGACAGAGAGAGAGAGAGAGAAGGGGTGTGATGTTGTTTGTGAACACAAGGAGGATCAAGGGGGGGATCGTCTTCTTTTTAGGAGTGAGTTCAATGGAATAAAGTAGGGTTTAGGAGAGAGAGAAAACAAAAGAAGAAAAGTAGAGGATAAATGAGAACAATGTAATTACCTCCTCCGAAAAAAAAATAAAAGGAAAATGAGAGAGGTGCTGGGAGAGAAGGAATCAGAGAATCTGACAACAGAGAGTCTTGTGCTTAGAGCCTGGTTTTAGCACTGAGTGTTATTGCATCAATCAAAATCAGCAATATAGAAAAAGAAGATTCTTCTTGTTACTGTTTTTTTTTCCCCTTTTAGACTTTATTTGAGAGTTAGGAACGGAAGAAAAGAGAAGAAAATGAGGGAAATTTCTTTCTCCTTATTTAGAAGTTAAAAATATATTAAAAAAGGAAAATACAGAGTTAATAAGATACTTTTACAATTTTATCCTTGAATTGTGATTCAGTGTTTTGTATTTTGATGTTTTATTAACACTGACTGAGGTAGGATAGTAATTTTATTAACACTGGCTGAGGTAGGATAGTAATTTTATTAACACTGACTAAGGTAGGATAGTAATTTTATTACTTTTCCTTCTAAAAACCCTCTAAATTGGGGAAACAATAATTTTTAAGTTTTGGAGGATTTCAGAGGAGTTTTAAAAATCCTTAAATCATTTTCCTCAAAAATTAAAACTCTCAAACAAGAAGATGTCACCACCTAAACATTTCCCTTACCTCTCTTCCCTTCTAAAATCTATCTCCCAAACAAAGCCTTATACTACATTCTTTCATTCTATACCTTTTGTACCTCTCTAATTTTAGCTTTCTATTCACAAGTTCTTTTTTAAAGATATATACTTTCTATTCATATAGTATAAGTTACTGCAAAGAGAAGATAAAAGAGTTCCAGAATATTAATCAAATACTTAAGGGAAAAATTGATGTCTAAAAATTTTATTCATATTTTATTAAAGGTTTTTTTTTTATCAGCCAATTTTATTGTTACTAAAGATATTTTATTAAAGGTTAAATTGAAAATTTAGAGTGTATTTGATTTCTGTTTTCATAAACTATCTTTAGTTTGCAAAATATTACTGCAATTAAACAAGTTTACTCAGGGGTGCAAGATATGCAGCAGAGCAATAAAATTAGAGGGAAGATTAAACAAGAAAAAAAGGTGCGCAAAATATAATCTTCCAACTATTACAATTATAATTAATGTCGACAAATGGAGGGGACTAATTTATAATATAATCATCTCTGAAATAAAATGAATTTTTTTTTTTCATGTAGGGACTATATAAGTCAAAAAATAGTGTCGTGCAAGAATTAATTCTTAATTTAACCTTTAACAAATAACAGTCTTGTCAATTTTCGTATGACTTTTTTTGAACTAAAATAGGAGCTCTGTATTGTATATTAGAATCACATTCTCCAGCAACTTTTATATCAAACTTCACTAACTGTGTGCTATCTTTCTTCTTTTATTTTTGGTTCTTTGATTTCCTTTTCTTTTAACCTGGGATTGAATTTGCTTTAACGGATATCCATGATGAGTTTTTGGTTCAAAGTTTCTCTTTGTGCAATAATTACTGGGATAAGGATGCATATACAAGTCATCGATCAAATGGTCCATCATAAACAAGGAAAACGTATGCGTATTTGTGAGTTATGTTATTTCTATTTTATAGTTGTTTAACATGTGTTTGGGTTAATAACCTATACATATTTAGTTTAATTTAAGAGTAACTGCTTATTCTTAATTATTATTTTTCTGAGTTTTTTAAAAATAAGTAATTATTTATCAAAAATAATATTTTAATCAAATACTTATTTAAAAGAGCTTCATTATTATACATTGTCAATGTAAAGTGTCATCAATCACAATTCATAATATGTGACTTTTAAAGTATTTAAGATAAAACTCATTTTTTATTAAAGATATATGTATTTTGTGATTGGTTGACGACTTTGAATTTTCATTTATATATCAATTAAATTCTATTTAGTAATCAAATATTATTTGAGAATTATCATAAATTTGATCATCACAAAATTTATTGGAATTATTTAAAAAAAATCATTTGTTAAGTTTCACTAAGAAGTTTACTAAGATAAACTAAAAGGACCTACAAAGAGTATGGGTAAGTTTTCTTTCTTAGAGCAAAATAAGTTTATTAACTTAAGTAATGAGTGTAAACTAGAGAGACTTACACACAATTACAAGAGGCGATTTTGCTACCCTAAGAAATATGGTTACCATGGTTTCGATAGGGTAGCGAGCAAAATTAAAGCTCATATTTAAGGAGTGACGATAATATATAATCGTCCTTCGGTACCAGATGTTGGTCATGAGTAGGGCAACATTGTACTTGTAGGTGTCCTTACCAATGTATTGCAATTGCTGTTAGAGCAGGAATTAATGATTCCACCATGATTAATTAATTAATAGCAACCACTTTGAGCTGGGAGAGCATATACCACCAACATAATTTTCACCACCACATTGAATAAAGAGAAAGGGAAAAAGAAAGCACATATTCAAATCCACCTTGCAACTTTCTCCGAGTCCAAAAGTTGCATAATTGTCCTGAATTCAATTGCATTAGGAGAGAAAAAAAAAAGAGTAATATTTAATTTAAAAAATGAGGCATTCACCTTATAGAATAAAATATTTGCGCACAAGCAAGGAATATTTTAGTTCCAATTCTGTGACTGTAAATTGAGGGAACACAACTCACGAAGCTTAAAGAGGGCAGAAAAAAATCACCTCCCTAAAAGAGTGATAAAGGATGCTAACAACGGAGAATCTTCTTATATGCTACTATCTTTAGTGAAGTGGGTATGAAGCCAAGAAGATTCCCCTTTACAATGTAAACGAATTTTTGCTCCTTTTGTTAAGGAGCGGGTTCGGGAAGCTCCACTACATTCCGGGTCACCTTAGATTTTTGGCAAGTTTATATATATATATATATATATATATATATATATATATATATAAAGTATAATAAAAAATTATTCATTTGTCAACAGATAATTAATAAGGTTATGTTTGATAAAACTAATTAAATTAATAGTTAGATAGAAGTTGAAAAACTAATCAGAAATTATTTGATAGTTGAAAGTTGATAGATATAAATTATTAAATTATAAAGATTTGGTAAAGTTAGTGGTTGAACTAGTTTAAAATGTAAATAAATAGAAAAATAATAAAATTATGATTTTTTTAAAGAAAGTAATTATGAAATTTGATAAATATATTAAAAAAAATGAAATTTAAATATAAAAATTAGAAGTTAATATTTTAATGTTTTAAATAATGTTAGAAACTATTAAAATAATATTGTTTAACTAACGATGAAATAAATTTTTCAACTAATAAAATAGATAATAATTAATTGAAATGTGTTACTGGCCATAACTAAGTAAATTAAGCCTTTGGAGCATTGATTTTTCATATTATCAGAGTTTCTAGGATTCAATACTTTACAGTTTAATCCTTTCGTCTACCAACATTTTTCTAATGAGAAAGAGATGTAACTTCAGTACAGGACCTTTTTTTATTGTGCAAACTTCAAATAACGTAGAATGAAGTTACTTAAAACTATAAGATAATGCTAATTAGTATTCTAAAAGCACTGAACCTGGTGTAATTGATTTTCTCCAGCGACTCTTTTTCCTATATTCTGATGGCCCTGCTACGTCTGCCCACTACAAAACAGGCCTGACTCCCGTCAGCAGATCCGCTGGCTCTTAATATGGCTTTTGCTAACCACATTTTCCAATGAACACTCTTATTTGTTTCTTCTTCGAGCTAGACTTGTTGAAGAAAGAATCGAGAAGAAAATAACAAAAACAAGTGGATTTATTACTTTCCTCCTCTTTTTCTTTTTAGTTTATTCATTATTACCGAATATGCTAGCGAGCGGAATAGCTATGAGAAACTAAGCTCATTTTCCTTTCAGGGTAAAGCGGCGCATAAAAAGGGCTAGGTTCACTCCATCCCCAGTCTTGTCTTATTTCAGGAGGGACTCAATTATTAAGAAATCACTCACTCTGTTTTTGGTGTCCAGATCGTTACACCTTTTGTGTGTTGGAACTTATTCGATAAAGAATTTGGTTACCTTTTGTTAAGAAATACAAAATAAAAAGTTTTTTAATATTAAGAAATATGATAGTGTACTTCCTTATGATTTTGAATATAATCTCAACGTAATTTTAATATAAAAAATTATTAATTGATTCTTTAACTAATATCTTTAAAATAAGACACTCACATGCAGATCCAAAAAATAATACAAAGCTATTTACGTGTCTTTATACTTTTAAGATATTATAGGCTCTTTAGATACTATGTCAAAAGTAGAATTGATTTCATTTAATCTTAAAAAGTTGTTTTTATGTGATAGTGATATACTAGTTATAAAACATTGAGAAGTTATAAGATTTCGAAAGGGTGGTTAAAGGGAGAAAAAAAAAGACATTATGGATTCAATTTTTTAAAATAAAAATTAACAAATTAATAATTAATATTGGTCAATAAAAAAATATATAAAACATTAAAATTTATAGAATTACAGAATTCGCAACATAAAATTATATAATTAAACAATATAAAAAATTTAAAGGCTAAAATATGATTTTTGTCCTCATAAATATGAAAATATTCTAAATATGTTTTTGCAAAGAAAAATGTATATTTTTAAATTTTCATAAAATTGAAATATATCACTTTTTAATCCAAACGTATGCTAAGCTACTATGTGTTTTTTACATCGGTTATTGATGAGTCACTATTTACCTTTATTTTTCTCACCTTTCTGTACTCATTTTAATCCCTGATTTGTGTTTAATCGTTTATATTCCGCACTGTTTCTTATTTAGGATTTAATTGGACCGATAATTCAAATTTTAACTAATTTGGATTTTTTTTAGTTTAATTATTCCAATTTTTATTTTCAGGGCGGTTTAATAATTAAATGGGCTTGGAATTAATTCATGGACTTGAAGATTGGAGTGCCACGTCAGCATCATTTTCCACATCAGCATTTTATTTTCGTTTTATTTTGCCTTAGTGAATTTTTGGGCCAAAATTGTTAGGAAAGGCCCATTTTTTGTTGGAGGTCAGACACTAGTATTTTTAGAATACTGTGCCCATGCAAGAAAAAGAGAGAATTTTTCACGCCAGCTCTCTTTAGGGTTTTAGGTTTTCGTTTCTATGGGTTATTCTGCTGAAGGTTTCGTTTTTGTTAAGTTTCGTTTTTGCATTTGAATTTCGTTTCTCTTCTAGTTTCGTTGAATGTTCGGCTGCTATTCAATTCGTGTTTCTGTTGCAATTTTCGAATTAATGGAAGGCTAAATCTTAGGGTTGGACCCTAGGACAGCTTGCAAACCTTTAATGGAGGTTCTCTGTACTTGTAATTCTGTTCTGCATGGTTCTTCCTTGTTGGGTCTCTGTTCTGTATCTTTTTCGAATTAGAGTCATGCTTAATGATTCTGAGTTGGTTGATTCAGTAATCTCAGGTTGCTTAATCCTGAGAGATTAGGCCTGACGAGGTTCGCGTTTGCTTAATTCGTGTAGGGAAGTTTTAGGTTAATCTTCGCTTGGTAGATTAATCTGGACTAACAAGGA
>PYAF01003515.1:9172-21211 GCA_007407185.1 Glycine tomentella | reverse complement strand
TAGTAAAGTTCCTAGAAATTCTATTCTAGATTTTCTTGTCACCTATTAGTAATTTATTACCTAGGAGTATTGTATTGAAATTTTTCTAATCTCTATTCTAGGTAAAAAAAATCCTTTAATCACATATTACTAATTGATCTAAAACATTTCCTAAATTACACATTTAACACGTATATAAAAATATTGGGGTGTTACAGTCACCAGCCCTGAGTCACAAGGGAGTTCCAAACAGAGTGATTGCCTCCTAGTACCCTCGGTACTTACTGTCCATCATTCTATCTCCATCCACGCAAATATGAAGTATGAAACATGGGCACCATCAATGCACTGACCATGGATAGATAGGGACCAAAATTTTAAACAATTACTTTCTCTCTTGGGATGCTTAAAATTCATAAACCCACCCTCGCAAGGTTATCCAGTCATGCACCCCCCATGTACATACACAATATCACCGATACACTGGCCATGGATAGATAGGGACCAAAATTTTAAACAATCCCTTTCTTTCTTGTGATGCTTAAAATTCGTAAACCCACCATCGCAAGGTTATCCAACCGGTCAATGCACCCCATGTGGACATACACAATATACAACCATGGGCACCATCAATGCATGACCCGACTAGAAACACATACTTGCAATGGTAACCAGTCATTCACCCCCATGGGTATCCATGTGTATCCACATCACACAATGACATTGTTCACATCAACATCATCCCTCGTCAATGTCATTATCAACATGATCATCATCATGTCATCTTAGTGTCATTAACAACATCAACATCATTTTATTTCAATATTATCATCACAAACATCAATATTCAACATCATCAACTATATCATCATTATCTTATTTCAACATCATCAACTCAATCAAAATTATCTCATTTCAACATCATCATCATAATCATCAATATGATCTCTTATTAATATAATCATCAACATAAAACCACCTTGACTCGCTCAGGTGAGCTAAAAAGCCTTCCAAAATTTGCCTAGGCGAATTGGACCAATTTTAAAATTTATGGTTCAGTGAAAAATTAATTTCTCACGCTTCCAATGTTATTTTGACAATCCCAACGGTGGACCTCTGTATCTGTAAGTCATGGACCTACCTTTAAAATTTGAAGGTGATCCAACGGTTAACCAATCCTGAATTGGTATTTTACCAAAATAGGTTTCGGGTCAAACTCGGAATCACTCAATTACAACATAACTCCAACAACTCCACATAACTTAACATCTACACCAAGCAATTGTTCTTGAATAATTCACATAACATTTTAATTAATCTAAAATAATCAAATAATCAAACAATAACAACAAATACACAAAAAAAAAATCTATTTTCAGTTATCGAAATTTTAGGGTGTTACAACTCTCCCACCCTTTTAGAAATTTCATCCCCGAAATTTACATGATTCACACAATGCTGGATAGGCTTCTCGCATCTGACTCTCTAGTTCCTATGTTGCATCCTCTACTGATGTACCTCGCCAGACCACCGTGACCAATAGAATCTCTTTCCCTCTTAAGTGCTTTGTTCGTCAATCCTCGATTCTCAAAGGTGATGTTTCATATGTCAAGTTTTCCTTTACTTGAACGTCATCTAACTCGATCATATGAGAAGTATCATGGACATACTTACAAAGTTAAGACACATGAAATACATCGTGGAGGTTAGAAAGAGACGGGGTTAATGCAATTTGATATGCTACAAGGCCAACTCTTTTGAGATTTTGGAAAGGATAAATAAACGAGGTGTGAGTCTTCGGGATTTCAAAGCTCTACCAACCCCAGTCCATGGAGTGACTCTCAAGAATACATGATCACCAACCTCAAATTCTAGGTCTTTCCTCCTCTTATCCTGGTAACTCTTCTGCCTACTCTGAGCAGTCCTCTTTCTCTCTTGGATCAACTTGACCTTCTTAGTGGTTTGTTGTACCACTTCAGGTCCTAAAATGAGGTTCTCTCTAGGTTCTAACCAACACAAGGGTGTCCTACACCTCCTACCATACAGAGTGTAACGACCTAAAATTTTTCTATAGGTTATATTGTTATTAGGGTTTAATTTTTAAGAATCGTTGGATAATTTTTATTCCTATTTTTTTACTGAACGGATCCTAGTATCAATTCTAAAACGTATAAATTATAGATGTTATAGAAGTAGTTAAACTGATATATATTATACGTAGCCACAATCCTTATTACAAAAGTCATTCTTAACAAAACATAAAGATACTCCAAACTTTTCATCATCCATATCCTAGAGACAGTTCTTTATCTTGGTACCACCACCACTCCAAGGCGTTAATAAAATTGACCATTGTTGCCATCTAAAAAAATTGAAATAAATCTAGTGAGAAATAAAATTTCTCAATAGGCAAAACTAAACCACCAAATACGTTAGTATGTTAGTAAATCATCAATATATTCAAATGAATCCATAAAATAATTATGCAAACTATATGAATGCATGAAATGAATTTTCCCAGGGTGCATATGGCCTCTACATATCGTACTGTATGTAGCTACACCTCGTACTGGATGTAGATGTTGCGATCGTCTTACGCAAACATGCATAATTTATTCCATGTATCTGCACCTAGTCACTACATATCGTATTGTATGTAGTATCAAATTCTGTTTCACAAATCTCGTACTGGACTTGGAAACATGAATCAACATATCATTAATCAAAATCCATCCATAATAAAACCCATGAACAAATACATACCACATGAAAAATATTTTCATCATATCATCATAAGTACCACAAGTATGGTTAAACCACCATATCTTATTTAAGTAAGATCATTACCAACTTAGGCATGACCATTGAGTATCCTCAAGCTACAAAAAAATCATGTTATTAATCTAACTAATAACCATAATATATCTTTTAAATAATTATTAATTCCTTTGAACCTTCACAAGAAAAGATTAAAACCTAACATGCATCTTAATCTCCTTTCACCTACCACCTTACTACTTCAGCCTCAAAATCAAATCACTCTAGTATTTGAACCATTTAACTACACACCATTCAACCTCTACTCTAAAAATTAATACAAAATAGTCCCATAATAAAAATATGAACAAACAGCCCAAATATCATCAAAATCACTTCCAAAGATCACTAAATATACTTCCAAACATCACTAATATTTCAGCCTATAAATCATCACCTATCCTATGGTTTAAATCAACATTTCCACATCATAAAATAACCTTCAAATAACATGAAATTCCAGCCCAAATAATAGCCATAAATCTATACATTTAAGCATGTAATTTAGTCCAAATAAATTCTTAACTAAAGATTGAAGCCTAGCCTACCTCAAGTGAGTTTGATTTTTGAAATGGAATGAAGTAAGGGCTATCTTCCTTGGAAAATCCTCTAGGAAATGAAGCCTTGAAAAAGAAAATGGTTGATAGGTGAGGTGGTAGAAGGGAGGCATGGTTAAAACAATCAAAGGAGGTAGAAAATGGAAAAGCTTGGTGTAAGGAGCAAGGATTAATAGGATAGGTATTGGAGGCTGTAATTTATGTGCAAAATTATTTGAATGCCAAGGCTATTTATACTACTTGAATTGGTTCAGATTTAAGAGTTTTATTTGGCTTAAAACTGATTTTAGAACTTAGTTTAGTTATGTTTTAACTAGGTAATCATTTCATTAGAAGATATTTAACCTTAAGCCTTATCTTGACTTTGACTCTTTAAGTCAAGATTCTTTTAATCATTGACTTGGGGCAGCTGGCTTATCCACGTGGAAATAGCTAAACAAGGAAAGGAAATGCTTGGTTTAAATTGTTCCACATGCACACAAAAGGCTTAATTAAATATTTTCACTTCAGCCAAATTTTTTTTACAGCAACCTATATTGTCAATCTTTGCCTTTGGCTTATTGTTTAAGTGCATTCTTGTCTTATTGAGGGATTGTATGCATGTGGATATGTCTTGGACTGAGGAAACCTCTGATTTATCACCCTTTTAGGGTTGAAGATTTTATCCCTTGGGCCAAAATCCAAGAGTTACAAGTTGTGCCTAATCCAAAAGATCCAAAGGGCTAGAAACACTTAACCAAATGGGGTTCGCTCATTGTTTATTCTGTATCAGTCTACTAGTCCAAAAATTATCATCTTTTATCATGTTAAACTAGACTTCCTAAGCTTTCTAACAAGGTATCACATGCCTTATTTGGAGTTATAAAACTCAAGATATAGCATTTTTAATCTAGACTTCCAAAGCTGCCAGCGAATTCAACTTAGGTCAATGACATCTCTTAGTATTTTTGTTATTTCAGGCAGTGCACACTCTAGATTTATCTGAAAATTTTATATGTTATAGTTGACATCTAGATATTTAATTCCATATATCATACACCTAATTTGGATAAGAATTGAGAGAGAAATAAATTTCTCAATTTGGGTGGCAGAAATTATTTTTGAGTGTAGACAGTTTTGAGAAGCTTGTGTTAAAATAAATTCTATCATACTCTTCTTGTATCCAAATATCATCATACTTCCATAATTCAATCATAAATATAAACTCAAGATATAATTTTGAGAATGTTACACAGAGCCTCGTAAGGAGCCATGCCAATGGTAGAATGAAAACTATTATTATATGTAAACTTTATCAATGGTAGAAAACTCTCCCAACTACCCTTTTGTTCTAAAACACACGTCCTCAAAAGGTCCTCTAAAGACTGAATGGTTCATTTAGTCTGACCATCTGTTTGAGGGTGATAGGCTGAGCTTAGCCTAAGCTTGGTTCCCAACACTTTGTTCACTTTCCCAAAATCTAAAGTTGAATCTAGGATCTCTATCAAATACTATGCTAGACGGTACACCATGTAATTTAACAATCTTACTAATATACAGGGAGGTCAACTTCTCTAAGGAAAATATGATATTGATGGGGATAAAGTGAGCAGATTTGGTTAATCTGTCAACAATAACCCAAATAGAATCTAAACCTCTCGGGGTTCTAGGCAGTCCTACAACAGAATTCATGGAGATACTGTCCCACTTCCACTGGGGTATCTCTAAGGGTTGCAACTTCCCTAAAGGTCTCTGATGTTTTATCTTAGCCTTATGGCAGACTAAACATGCATAAACAAACTCACTAACTTTTCTCTTCCTGTTTAACCACCAAAACATTGTCTTGAGATCCTGATACATCTTGGTGGCACTAGGGTGAATGCTTAAATTGCTCCTATGTCCTTCCTCCAAGATTATCTTCCTAAGCTCAGGTACATTAGGGACACAAATTCTATCTTGAAGTCTCAAGACTCCGTCTGTTCTGACATTGAAACTACTACCTCTCCCTGACGCTATGGCTTCTAACTGAGTCCTCAGAAAAGAACCAGATTTCTGGTCCTCTCTGATTTCTCCTAGCAAACCGCTAGTAATCCTCAAAGCTGCTAGTCTCACATTGTTAGGGGTAACCTCACACTCAAGGCTAAGGTCCCTAAGCTGTGCTAGGAGATCCAACTCTCTAACCATCAAAGCAGATACATCTAAGGATTTCCTACTCAAAGCATCAGCCACTACGTTGGCTTTGCTAAGATGATAGCTACGCTCAAAATCATAATCCTTAAGAAACTCTAACCATCTCCTCTAGCGCATGTTCAACTCTTTCTGACTAAATAGATACTTAAGGCTTTTATGATCACTAAACACTTCAAACTTAGAGCCAAATAGGTAATGCTTCCATATCTTAAGAGCAAACATCACGGCAACTAACGCCAATTCATGGGTAGGATAATTCCTTTCATGCGTCTTAAGTTGTCTAGAAGCATAGGCCATTACTTGACCATTCTGCATCAGCTGACCTAAACCCATTTTGATGCATCATAGTACACCTCAAAGGGTTATCTCGGGTTATGCAAAACTAGCGCAGGCATTGTCGTCAGTTTTTCCTTAAGGGTTTGGAAACTATGCTCACACTAGGCATCCCACACAAAAACTTGACCCGTACGAGTCAGCTTGGTCAAAGACAAGGCTAACTTGGAGAAACCTTCTTTGAATCTCCAGTAGTATCCCGCTAAACCCAGAAAACTTCTAATCTCAAACAAGGACTTAGGACTCTCCCACTTAAGAACAACTTCTACCTTAGAAGGATCTACAACTATACCACCGTAGGATATCACATGTCCTAGGAAACTCACTTTCTCTTAACCAAAACTCACACTTGGACAACTTAGCATAAAGTTGTCGATTCTTAAGGGTTTGCAACATAATCCTCAAGTGCTCCTCATGCTCTTCTCAAGTCTTAGAATATACCAAAATATCATTTATGAATATTACCACAGAACTATCAAGATAAGGGTGAAAGATCTTATTCATATAATCTATAAACACACCAGGGGCATTAATCACACCGAAGGGCATAACTAAATACTCGTAGTGACCATAACTATAACAGCCTCTCTCTCTTTCCTTTAGCCATTCTCTCTCTTTCCTTTCTTCCTTTTCTCTGCTTCAGCCATTGTTGAGCTTAGGAGCTCCATATCTTCATCATACTTCATCTAAACACTTCATATCCTTCAGGAAAGTTGATTAGAACTACTCAATGAGCTAGATTCCATCATCACTTTTCTCTGAAAGCCATCAAACAGGAGATCCAGTTCTCTAGGGAAATTCACAAAGTTTGATTCTGAGGAGAAAAGAAGGTGTTTTAAGGACATTCAAGCTTGGAAAAGCTGTTCTCTAGCCTTTCTTGTCGATTTAGAGGTAAGAAACTCAAGTTTTACCGTTTGATTTGTGAAATTGTTCTTGGGATGAATAGTGACCACTTTGTGATAGGGCTGGAATTAGACTTGAGTTCTTTAGAAAAGTATGCTCAAGAGGTTGTTCTGATGAATATTAAGCTTTGAAACATGATTTCTGATGAAGTTTGGTTTTGACTCTGTGATATGTATGAGTAGGAAGAATGTTGATGAAATGGAAGGTATTATGAGATATATGAGCCTGAGTGCTTTTACAAAAGTTACTCAGGAGGCTAAATAAACGGTGAATATGTGTTGAAATAACCGTTTTAGTTAAGTTGAATAATTAGTGATATATGGCCTGGTTAAAGGCAATTGAATTGGTTGATTTGTCTTATGCAGAGTCTTAGAGGGACTCTAAGGCCTTGGTTAAACCAAGATAGACCATTGAGAGTCTGTGAGTTGTCTATAAGGTGGTTAGTTATGATGACCTTAAGATAAATGACTAAGGGTTTGGATGGGAAGGAATGATGTTTCCTTTAAATTTAACGGTTGAGAACCTTTGCTTTTTGCTTATGCCTTGCGAGGTTGAGTTGGTTCATGATTGTCTGTGTGCCTTTGTACAGGGCGAGACACCAAGGGTGTTAGTGGCGGAGACCACAGTCTAGGGATTGGACAGCAGAGCACTGCCTTGCCAGGTAAGCTCTTTGTTCTTGGGAGTGTTTCCCACTGTTTGTGTTCCACCATACTCCGAGGGAGTAATGGTTATTATATATCATGATGCATGTGTATTGAAATTGTGTGTTACTGTTTTATTGAAACATTTATTTGATGATAAGATGAACACTGTGATAGTATTCTGTGATTGATGATAAACTAAACACTATGATAGTGTTGTGTTATGTGATTGATAATAAGCTAAATACTGTGATAGTATTGTGTTATGTGATTGATGAAATTCTCTGGCCAGTAGAATAGAGTATTAGGGATTTTCGTTGGAAATGTACCTGTCAGATGATCTCCCTTAGGCAACAGATTAAGTCCTAAGGTAACGTACCTGTCAGATGACCTTCCCTCGGAATTGTCATAGGTATCCAATGAGGTCTTAAGGGAATGTACCTGTTTAGATGATCTTCCTTAGGCATTGGATTAAGCCCTAAGGGAATGTACTTGTTCAGATGATCTTCCTTAGGCATTGGATGAAGTCTTGGAGGATTATACCACTGGGTGGATGGTCTCTCTCAAACCATGTGATATGTGTGTATCTATTATATTGTTACACTTGTGTTATGATATACATGTGATATGTTTATGGGAGCCGTGATGGTTGGATTGTGTGTGATGCCAATTTTAATATTATATGCCATGAAAGTGAACCAGGGGGAGGAAAGACCTCCAAGGATCCTGAGTTTACTGAGATTGTTATCTCACCCCTGTTGGGGGATTATGTTTTGCAGGTGATGCTCAGGAAGCGACTGATAGATCCTAGGGCAAGAGGCCTGAGCAGGGATAGTTCCTATGAGAACCTTAGGCATAGTGTTGAGGAGCATGTTGACTCTATTTTCTTTTTGTTTATGCCTGTAATTGGGTACCCTGTGAAGGATATGTACCGTTTTGATATGTATACAGTGTATATTATGAGAATTCACCATATACGATGTACAGTGGGTGTTGTTGCTGACGTTTGATGACGTCATTTTGTTTAATGCTTCCATTTTCATTATCTGTGATAATTGCTGCGCTTAATGACCATAAATCAATGTTAATGAACCGGATGCATACGGGGCGTTACAATAACGGGTCCTAAAAGCAGTCTTCGAAATATCATCAAACTTCACTCAGATCTGATGGTAACCTAACCTAAGGTCTATCTTACTAAACACACATGCTCCTACCAGCTGATCTATAAGGTCATCTATTCTAGGCAAACTATACTTGTTCTTAATCTTTACCTTATTCAATTGACGGTAATCTACACACAACCTCATGGTCCCATCTTTCTTCTTTACTAACAACACTGGTGCTCCCTATGGAAACACATTGGATCTCATAAACTACTTATCCAACAACTCTCCTAGTTGATTCTTAAGCTCAGCTAACTTTATAGGAGACATCCTATAAGGGGATACCGATATGGGTCCAACACCAGGTACCAAATCTATAGAAAACTCCATCTCTCTCTCAGGTGGTAGGTCGGATATATCCTCAAGAAACACTCCTGGAAAATCTCTAATAATAGGGAGGTCACCTAAAGAAACCTTGGTCTCTACGTCCAGGTTAAACAAGATCATGTACACTTAAGCATTTTCTTTCAAAGATGTCACAATTTGGTTGGCAGAGATAAACATTCCATTTTCACTCACCTCAGGATCACCAAACACCACAGTTTTATCAAAACAGTTTAACAAAACATGGTTGGAAGATAACTAGTCCATACCTAGAATAACATCAATTTAGCTGAGAGGCAAACAAATCAGATCAATAAGGAATTTTCTACCAAAAACATGACAATTCAAACACACATCAGAAGTTAAAACTGAACCACTAGTTGGGGTTTCTACCACAAGATCACTACTCAAAGAAGACACTAAAAGTTTAAGTTTCTCCACACACAAGTAAGATACAAACGAATAAGTTGCACTGGGATCGAATAACACGAGTAATAGAATCCCATATCCTACACATTTTAACTAGCAGTGGGAACTGACGAATACTTTGATATTCGTAGCGGCTTCACTTCAGGTAGCAAGCCATTCAGAAACTTCACACATTTTGAGCTTTCACCATCTCTTCCTTGTTTCTAACATCTTCAAGAAAGTATTTCTCCATAAATACCCTCTTAAAGGTTCCCCAGGTCACGGCTTGACCTTCAGCCTCAATGTTTGGAGACCATCAACTATTTCACGATCATTCCTACCAGCCATCACTCCTTGCGCACACCAAGAAGTGAAAACATGGAAGGGATACACACAACAAAAGATAAATACAATTCTACACCCTCTTAATCACTATAGAGAGTTGATGCCTTGAGAAATCACTCATCTACAATAGTTCTCCCTTGAGACATTAACACTTATCATTCACTCTTTATATTCCTAACTACTTGCCATAATGTCCCATTGAACTTCACAAATTATCCAGATGGCCAGTCTGATAACTCATTGTAACGCCTCAACTTACGATCTTGTTACTATTGATTTTTTTAATGAAAATTCTTTTCAACTTACTTAAGAGTACCCAATTTAATATAATAAAATTTTGCCAAAACCTGATACTCCAAGAAAATTTCATTACTGAGTAATATTTATAAATCTAAAGTAATATATATAATAAGATTACAAACTGACACTGGTTCTATTACATAGTACAACTAATTCAAAACACTCTGTTGAAAATAATAGGAATACTTCAATACAACCAAGAAGGGGGTGAATTGGTTGTACCTTGGTAAATTAAAATTTTCAAATCAGAGTTTCCACAGGATCTTTATCACTTTAAAAATAGTTTTGAAACCAAGAATCTTATATTCAATCCAATTCCTCTGTCAAGAAATCAATAAGAAAATGATAGTTTTCTGTGTAATGTAATTTGATTCACAAACAAAGCAATTGAGAGATGAAGAGATAAGTATAAAGATCAGCCACAGATTTTATACTGGTTCACTTCAAACACTATGAAGCTACATCCAGTTCTTCTACTCAACACTAGAGTAGAGTTCCACTATTGCAAATAATATTCTTACAAGATATTACAAGCATCTCTTTATCAACCCTAGATAAAGTTCAAAAGTCTAAAACACTATTAGACCCTTAGAGACCAAACCCAAAACTGAGAATACTACTCAGCAAACCTTAGAGAAACACTATCTCTAATCATCATGTAAGAAACCCATTTACAATAAGTCAATCTTTACAGAAATCAAATAAAAGTTTTACACCTTCAAAGAATAAGGAAAGATTTCACCTGATAATCCAAAGAACACATGCATGTGAATTGTAACATCTCCAAAATTTTGAGAATCACAGTCAATCAATAGGGTAAAATATTAATTAGAGGCAGTATAAAAGATTTGGGAAAGATGACGAAAATGCCCCTGGACATTTTGGAAATGACCAAAATGCCCCTAGGCATTTTAGCAAGATATTTTAAGGAAGAAATTTTATAAACACTCTGGGATGTTTGAAAAATAATCAGAATACTCTTAGGATGACAATTACAGAGTTTCCCTAAACATTTTTGGAAATGACGATTTTACCCCTAGGGTGAGGGGTAAAATTACCAAAATGCCCTTAGGTAAAAAACTGACCAGATGACTTTAGAAATTTGTGGGAACTTCACCATTGGATAAAATACTTTTAGAAAACCCAGTATCAGTGAGGTTGGTGGCGGAAAACCTTAAAATAGAATTTCTACGAATTTTGGAAGATAGGATGAAAAGAGCTTAATCTAGACTACCCTAGGCATCAGAAAATTATAAGACCAGTATGGACAGGATCTATAGAATTTTTCCTTAATTATGACAGGGATAAGTGCTCTAAATAAGTTAGATTAGCAATTTTAATAATTCAAAGCAAAACGGACCAATAAGAATTCAAGAAAAGATATTATATGTAATAAAAGGAAAAATTGGTTGATTGAATTTCTAATACAAGCTTTGGCCATGTGATTTAGGATCAAAGGATAAAAGCTTTAAGAAGCTTCAATATTAGCCACATGGAGGGCTAAGAAGCTTGAAAATTTTCTATTGGTCCATTTGTAAAGTAAAGATAATAATGAAGTAAGAAGATTTTTTAAAAATAAACTTCCTCTTGACTCCCTTGGATCCGTAGACATCTATAAGCACTATTTCAAAAATCCCAACGGTCAAAAGTTAGATATGTGAGATAGGAGAATACTTTTAAACTTTTAAGGAAATTCAACGGTTAACGAATCCAGAATAATTATTTTACAGAAACGGGTTTTGGGAAAATTTAAGAATTAAGGAAAAACACAAAATCCTCCCATCCACGAAAATTGGTGAAAATTGCTCTACAAGACAAAGTATTGCACGTATACATCAAGGAAACTAAGGAAAGCTTGGAGAAAAATCAAGGATAAGACACTTAGTTGGAAGAAAAATCAAAACACTTGTCATTGGTCCATTTGGAAAATTAGTCAACATAGCTTAAGATATTTCACTAATTAGCAAACAAACAAAGATGGGTTCCCTAAGCTTGTAAACCACCGTGCATTTTAGGGACAAAGGAGAAGACTATGGAATTTTCAAGAAACAAGCCACATGTAGGAAAAAGAATGGCTAGCCAATAAAAATTAAGCAC
>PYAF01003514.1:0-36907 GCA_007407185.1 Glycine tomentella | reverse complement strand
TTATATGACCTTATAAGAGCTATAAGGATATGTTGGTCATTTGGGCAAATGTTCAGGGCATTTTGGTCATTTATCCTAGGGACCTATTTGTCATTTGTGGAATTGTTCAAGGACATTTTGGTCATTTCCAAAAATATCCAAGGGCATTTATGTCATTTATCTAAGACACAGATGCAAGGAAGTATGGGGGTGTTACAACAACAAAATTAAAATAAAAAGAACTTACAAGGATGAAAATGAACAACAACACACTTTTATTGAAATTGTTTTCTACCTTTTTTTGTTTGAACTTTCGCTTTTTATACTCTTTCTTTTCTTTTCTTCCAAATGAAAACAAAATATAAATTCCCCACACTTGTTTGAAACCCACTCCCAAAACAATTCAAAGGCCCATTTTCTCCCTAAAGTTAGGATAACCTGGTTTTCCACTTTTTGGCTTGTAATGAGCTACACAAGAAAGAAAAGGTTAAAAGCTTAAAAAGTGTGACAATGGATATTAATGCAAGGTAGGTTTATTTGGGTAGTGGCTAAAAGAAAGAAGACCTAAATCATTTCAATCAATACATGTGCAACAAGGAATGACAAGAGAGGCAAGGCAAAAACTAGAATAATCTAGCATAAGGGTTTAATCACACATGAAAGAACATGAACGGAATAATGTGATTCATTCACAAATGCCCAAAAACTCACAAGGCATAATTCTATCACACATGATCCACCTTAAATTTTATTTTCCAAGCCTACTTATGACTTCAACAATTGGAACAATGATTCACATCAAGCATGAAACCTCTCAATCCAAAAAAAAAAAAAAATTGGTACATTTCTCACAATTTATAAAACAAAACAATAAAAAAAAGGAAAATATGAAAAGGGCTAAATTCAACAAAAACATAAAACAACTACTGCAAAATTTTTATTTTTACTTTATTTTTTATTTTCTGTATGTAAAATCAGTAAAAATAGACGAAAACTAAAAATAGATAGAAACAAAACAAAAATAGATACAAAAAATAGAAAATAGATAACAGCAAACAAATAAAACAGATTTTGTAAATCCTTCCCCCTACACTTAAAGTGCACATTGTCCTTAATGTAAGCAAGCAATGAAACGCAACAAAAGAGACAACATAGAAAAAGAAAGGAAAAGGAAATTCCTCAAGTGTCATTCAAGGCACATCATCACATAAAGTTGGCAAGGCCAAAGAAAGGTATGCCACAAGCTCCTCATCCACTTGAGGGCTCTCATGAGATAACTTAAGTTGGTGACCATTCACTTTGAAGACCTTTGAAGACCTTGCCGGTAACTTCATTTTTAATCTCAACTGCACCATGGGGAAAAACACTAGTAATAACAAAAATTCCACCCTATCTAGATCGAAGTTTACTGATACTAGCTTGAGGCGAGAGTTAAACAAAAACACTTTTTGGCCAATATGGAACTCCTTCCTAAGAATCCTAGAGTCATGAAACCTCTTCACTTTCTTCTTGTAAATATTGGAGATCTCATATGCTTCTGAGAGGATTTCTTCAAGTTCTTGCAATTGAAGCTTCCTTTCCATACCCACTTCATCAAATGCAATGTTACAACTCTTCACCGCCCAATAAGCACGATGCTGAATCTTCACCGGAAGGTAGCATGCTTTACCAAAAACCACCCTAGAGGGAGAATCCCCAAAGGTGTTTGGTAAATGGTCATGTGAGCCAATAAAACATCTTCAAGTAGCTTGCTTCAATCCTTCTTGTTGGGTTGCATTACCGTTTGCAACACTTGCTTGATCTCTCTTTTAAAAACCTTTGGTTGCCCATTAGTTTGGGTATGATAAGTTGTAGCAACACTATGTACAGCCCCATACTTCTAAAGCAAGGATGTCAATGAACTGTTATAGAAATGGCTCCCGTGGTCACTAATAATGGCTCTACGCACATCAAACCTACAAAAATTGTTAGATCTCACAAAATCCACAACAAATTTAGAATCATTAGTTCTGGTGGCTTTAGCTTCAACCCATCTAAAAACATAATCAACAACAAGCAAAATATATGAAAAAGTATGAGAAACAGGAAATGGACCCATAAAATCAATACCACATACATAAAAAATTTCATAGAAAATAATGGACTGTTAAGGCATCTCATTCCTATGTGTAGTGGTCCTTCCTGCTCTCTAACACTACTCATAAGTAGTGGAAAAGTGATGAGCATCTCTAAACATGGTGGGCCAATAGAACCCATAGTTCAATACTCTCCTAGCGATTCGCTTAGGACCAAAATGACCGCCGATAGGTGTGCCATGACAAAATTGAAGAATAAACTAAATATCATGATCTGGTACACACCTCCATAAGTAAGGATCATATCACCCATAATATTTAACATCACTCTTAAGTTTATCTATTTGATACCTAGATGCATGAGGTTGAACAACGGATGCAACAATGAAATTCACAATGTTAGGAAACCAAAGTGTAACCTGTGATGAATGCAAATGCATCAAATGCTCATCAGGGAAATCATCCCTAATAGGAAAGGACTCACAAGATCCCTTAATTCTGCTTAAATGATCGGCAACAAAGTTTTCTGAACCACTCCTGTCCTTAATCTCAATATCAAACTCCTAAAGGAGAAGCATCCACCTGATCAATCTATGTTTAGCATCAGACTTCTTCAACAGGTACTTCAAAGCTGCATGATCAGTAAAGAAAGTGATATGGAAGCAAAGCAAATAAAATCTGAATTTATCTAATGCAAAAACAATAGCCAAAAGCTCATTCTCAGTGGTGGTGTACTTGGGTTGCATCTAAAGTGTGTGAAGCATAAACAATGACATGGCATAGTTTATCAACTCTTTGTGACAACACAGCCCCAAGTGCATAGTTAGAGGCATTACATATGAGCTCAAAGGAAAGCTCCCAATGTGGTGGCTACAAGATGGGATAAGTAGAAAGCATCTTCCTCAACTTCTAAAATGCCTCTTTGCAAGGCTGGTCAAACACAAAGTCTACATCCTTTTGGAGAAGCTTGGACAATGGCAGGACAATCTTACTTAAATCATGGATGAATATCCTATAAAAACCTGCATGTCCAAGATAAGAACGCATTTCTCGAACAGAAGCGAGGTAAGGTAGAAAAGTAATAACATCAGTCTTGGCCATATGAACCTCAATACCTTTACTAGAGACCAAGTTCCCTAAGATTATACCCTCATGTACCATAAATGGAATTTCTCAAAGTTAAAAACAAGGTTAGTCCTAATTCATCGGTCAAGAACTCTAGAGAGGCTACCCAAATATGCATCAAAAGAGGAACCGTAAACAGTGAAATCATCCATAAACACCTCCATGCAACTCTCTAATAAATCAGAAAAGATGGTCACCATGCACCTTTGGAAGGTGCCAGGTGCGTTGCATAGGGCAAAGGGCATCCTGGTGAAGGCAGATGTGCCAAATGGATAGGTGAATGTTGTAACACCCTGAAATTTCGACAACTGAAAATATGTTTGATGTATTTCTTATTATTTTATTAATTTATTATTTTAGATTATTTAAAGTGTTGTGTAAATTATCCTTGTGCAACTACTTGGTGTGGATGTTAGGTTATGTGAAGTTTGTTTGATCTATGTTTGACCCAAAACCTGTTTCGGTAAAATCACGATTTAAGATTCGTTAATAGTTGGCCCGCCTTCAAATTTTGATAGTAGGTTTACAACCCATCTCTTCATCTTTTGACCATTGGGATTTTCAATATAATAACTTTTGATGTCTTGCTAAGCGCAATGCTAGACAGAGAGGAAATAGCGTTGATCTGCAGCTTATAAATATGTTTAGCAGCGCCAAAAAATGCATTTTTCACTTCTCTATTCTCTAAACTCTCACCCAAACCCTAGAAACTCCTTTTGCACCACCCACAGCCACCGGTTACCGCCACGAGCCGCCACCGCTTGCCATCGAACCACCGCACGAAGATGAACACTTTAATCGAAGCAGAATCTTCAAAACTCAACTCGAGGATTCTGTAGAGAACGGAGCCTCCAATCCTCCTTTCTTGGTTTCTTTGAGGTAACAATGGTTTCCTTGTCTTCTCCTAGTTTGTTTAAGCCTCTCTTAGTATCTCTTGTGAATTGGGTACCGTTATTGGGTGCTTTTACACTTCCTTTGAAAACCCTTTGAAAATGAGACGTTGTAAAAGTTTCCTTTTTATAAAATTGATGTCATTTTTGTGACCTTCGTTGAGCCCCAGTCACATTGGTGTGATCGAAATTTCAAAATGACGTCTTTTTTATGTGGATTTCCAAACACCATTTTATCTCCTTTTAAATTTGAGTGGGTATTTGACCCCGAATGTTAATGTTAACCATGTCTTTGAAATCTATACTAAATGGTCTTCGATTCGGTTTATAGAGCTCTGCATTTGGGCCAAAGCACATGAACTTGAGAGATCTCAAAACAACGCCTGAGGAGCTAATGAGAGAATTTATATAAAGGTGAGGGAAGTTTATTATTTGTTTACAGCTTTAGATACCATAGTTGGGGTCAGGGGATGCAAGTTTGTCCATATTGTGTGCTGGTTTTCAAGAAAAAAAACCGTGTTTTAACTAATGGGATGCAATATATTTATTATTGATGTATGTTTGTCCCTGTTGTGGGCTTGTTTTCAAGAAGCATTATGTTTTTAATTGGTGGGATGCGATGAATTTGTTATTGATGGATAAAACTGTGAATAATGTTGTTGTTGTAATGATTGGATTTTTAGGAAAAGTCTTAATTACAGAGGAGACTCTGCCCAAAATTTTATAATATGCTCTCCTATTTAATTCTTTATTAAATTTTAAATGGGCATAAGATATTGTAATCCTCCTCTTTAATTTAGAATTTTCCTAAAATACTGGTCTTGTGGTATTATGGATTATGAATGTATGAGATTTATGTTGTTTGAAGACCTGGGGAATGTGAATCTCAGGTATGTGTTGTAACGACTCACCTCGTCGCTACGATATCACAACTCTAAACATATAATTTTCAATTTTCAATAAAATTTTCATTAAGTTGATCATGAAAATTAGAGTGAATTTTTTGCGATAATGCATTTATCATAAACGCACACATATGTAAATAAATACATATATCTATAATTTCTAAGTCAGAACATAACTCGGTTTTTACACACACACACACACACACACACATATATATATATATATATATATAAACTTGAGATTACATATCTGTCAAAAGAAACAAAGAACCAACTAAGAAAGAGTTGATAACACAACTCTCTTCAAAAATAAATTCCAACGTTGTCCGTTGGCTTGGTGGCTCCAACCAAAAGAAATCTCTAACAAGTGCATACAATTCTTTATCATAAGTGGAATAGTTCAAACATGCACACTTTAATTTCTCACTAAAATAAGCAATGGGATGTTTATCTTGAATTAAAACCCCCCAAAACCTACATTAGATGCATCATATTCTAATTCAAAGGAAGCATTAAAATTAGGCAATGCAAGAATAGGTGCATTAGATAACTTATCCTTCAATGTTTGGAAAACAATCTCATGCTCTTGCTTCCAAGAAAAGTTCATGGTCTTTTTCATTAAATCATTCAAAGGAGAAGCAATAGTACTAAAATCTTTCACAAATCTCCTATAGAAACTAGCTAAACCATGAAAACTTCTCACATCTTTCACATTCTTTGGAGTTGGCCACTCCATGATAGCTTTCACTTTCTCTTGATCCACTTGGACTCCTTGAGCACCTACTACAAAACCTAGAAACATAACTTGTGAAGTGCAAAAAGAACATTTATCAATTGCTCCATACAAGGTTTCCTTTCTAAGCACCTCCAAGACACTCTTAACATGCATTAAATGATCATTCAAATTAGTACTATAAACAAGAATGTCATCAAAATATACTACCATAAATTTACCTATGAAGTGTCTAAGAACATGATTCATAAGTCTCATAAAAGTACTAGGTGCATTAGTTAAACCAAAAGGCATAACCAACCATTCATAAAGTCCAAATTTTGTTTTGAAAGCAGTTTTCCATTCATCCCTTTCCCTCATCCTTATTTGATGATAACCACTCTTAAGATCAATTTTAGAGAAAATAGTAGCACCATGCAATTCATCTAAAAGATCATTAAGTCTAGGGATGGGATGTCTATACCTTACGGTTATATTGTTGATTGCCCTACAATCCGTACACATTCTCCAAGTTCCCTCCTTCTTAGGCACAAGAATAATAGGCATGGCACAAGGACTCATGCTCTCACGGATCCACACCTTTTCAAGTAGCTTCTCTACTTGTGCTTGTATTTCCTTTGCTTCCATTGGTGAATTCTTATAAGCTGGCCTATTAGGGAGTGCACAACCTAGAATTAAATCAATTTGATGCTCTATCCCTCTCAAGGGAGGCAAGCCATTAGGCACTTCCTTTGGAAAAACATCATGATATTCTTCCAAAAGTGATTGCATAGCTTCCTCTTCAAGCTCTAAACAAAGAGAGTTAGGAAGCATATAATAAAGAGGTTGTTGTGCCAATAACACTCTCTTCATTTGTTTTTCACTCAAGAACAAGTTCTCTTTAATCTCATGAATTTTTTTGTTATCATTTTCTTTTTCTTTTCTTTTTTTCTCACTAGCTTTTCTCTTTGGCACCTCACTTTTTTTTCTCTTTTTTAGGTGCAGTATTTTTTTTCAACTCCTCAATTCTCTTTTCTTTCATTTTTATTTGATCCTCACACACTTGTCTAGGGGTCAAAGGCCTCAAAATAATCTTCTTGCCTAGGTGCTCAAACTCAAAAGTATTTTCCATGCCATTGTGTATCACTTTTCTATCATATTGTCATGGCCTACCAAGAAGGATATGACCAGCCTCCATAGGTACTGTAACACCTAGTTTTACTATCTTGTATTTTATTTATTTTGAATGAAATTTCTTCTCCACTTGCTTTAAAATTATCTTAGTGATAAATTTCACGGAAAATTCTTTTCTTCTTGCTTAAAATAATTCATGCAAAAGGTATTAACCATCAATATTGTAAACGTGTTCGTTCAAAGTCCAAAATAATAAAATACAGTCCATAATACAATCCACCCTAATATACAGACTGGTCTAAAGTCTATTACAAATTACACATCATTAGGACAAATACAAAAGATAAGCCATCAAAATATCTTCATCATATCTTTTTCTCAACCATCCGTTGCTATGCTTTACTATTCCCCTGCTCGCCCAATTAAATTGAGGTCCTCGCAGGTGTTAACCACAGACACAAAATATAGGGTAAGTTTATGATAAACATAGTTCAAGTCACACAGTATATACAGCATACAGACAATCATACAACATACTCATCATGCGATGCATGCTTATCTTCTTTATATGATGCATGAATCTCTCTCAAATTCTCATCAATTGGTACCATAGTCAAGATAGCTTACTCTCTCTCTCGAAATTGGATCGAACAGTCAGGGTAGGTTAGTGTTACAAAAGGACTCACACCTACACTACATGAGATCATCATGGGTAGGTGATCTCCCCACTGCCACTACCCCCCAGCTTAGACACCTTTTGTCTAAAAGCTCGTCTCAATTCTAGCTATCTGACATACCTCCTCTTGAGGTAAATAACACAGACTAGCCCCCGCCAGGCATATGCATATGAAACATGCATGAATGATTCTCTTTTTATCTCATATTTACTCTTCAATATCAATTTATATCTCATATTCTCATATGCTTAAACTTTACACTTTCAACATCCATCTTCATAAATTCAATATAATAGGCATGCTTTCAACATAATTCTAGCATAAAATTTAATAGACATGCTCAAGGATTTATAGAACACTTTTAACAATATATAACACACAAACTTTAGTAAAATATTCCATTATGTAATTACAATTCAAATCAACCATTTTCTTAAAGATAGTCATAATACATAAAGATTCAAATTACTTAAACATTCACCCATTAAGCTAGATTCAAGTTATTCATTCAAGTAATCATTCATTTAACAAGCTTTATCTATTAGAAGCATTTCATCGAACACATGGGGTGCTTTCATAGAAACACTCAACAACACAGAAAATAATACATAACTTTTACTAAAGCACTCAACCATGCAAATATAATCCAAATCCAACAACTTCTTGTATATAATTCATACTTCACAAAGATTCAAACACTTATTCCAACAAGCAACTCTTAAACATATTTCATTTCTTTGAAACAATGTATCAAACACATGGTGGGCAAGCTTTATAGAAATAGAAGAAACACCTTAAATAAGCAACACTTAAACTATATTTAACATAAACCTCCCCATACATACCTTGTTCTTTCTACTTAAAACTTGATAAACTTCTTCCTAAAAGTTTGCCAAACTTTTCCCTAGCTTCTCCTAGCTTTCGTGTTGCTTCAATATGGTGTAGTTTCTTTTCTAACTCGATTTAGGCTTGGAAATGAAAAGATGGAAGAGATATGGAAGAGGGATTTCACGTGCACTTCCTCTTGGAGAAGGACTTGGTGTTTTTCGGTCCACTCCCCCCTTTATATAGGGTGGGACAATTGATTTAAAAAGCTTTTATTACAAAAATATCTCCTAAGTCATTATGGCTAACTTTCCACATGTTCCACTCACAATGGTCCTTGTTTTTCCTCCATACAAGTGTCCCAATTCTTGAAAGTTCTCCCTTCTTCTTGTATGTGCACGTGGAAAAACTAGGATTAGGGAAAAATGGTGCTTTTCTTCATTCTTGAATTTTCCCCAAAACCCATTTTAGTAAAATATTGATTCTGGATTCGTTAACCGTTGGATCTCCTTAAAATTTTAAAGGCACACTCCTATCTCACATATATAACTTTTGACTGTTGGGATTTTTGAAATAATGCCTCTAACTGTCCACGTGTTTAAAGGAGACAAGATAAGATTTTTACTTTTTAAGAAAAATTTACTTAAACTAAATCTACACCATACAAGTGTCTTGACACTTGTCCAATTCATGAAGCCCTCTCTTAATCTCCTTCCAAGTGTCCCTTTGAGTTGGCAAAATCATGAAGCTTCACCATTATTTTCCAAGCTTCACATAAATGTTAGAGGAAAAACCTTTATCATGTGCCTTACAAGTGTCCTAACACTTGTATTCATCACATGACTCACTTTTGCAAGTGGTTTTCATGAATATTCTCCCACTTTCTACATGGTTCTACACATGCTCTTCACACCTAGGGATGGGAACATAAGTTTTTCTCCCTTTTATACCATTGGATGCTTAAGAAAAAACCTAATTCCACTTATGGTTTTCTGTCACGAACTATTTTGATAATCTACTATCTAAGAGTATTCTTGTATTTCCATCTCTGTATTTCTATCAGGTTCTCACAGAATCCCTAAGAATATCTGATCATTTCTGGATTGAAGGGCATTATGGTAAATTCATCCTTCATTCTAGGGGCATAATTGTCATTTCCATCCCAAAAATATCTATTCAAAATATCTAAGGATGTTCTTGTCATTTCTAAAATATTCAAGGGTATTTATGTAAGTTTTCACCTTAAAATATCTTTCTAAAATATCTAGGGGTACTTTTGTAATTCTTAAAAATATCCTAGGGCTTTATCGTCCTTTTACCCTCAAGTGCATTTTTGTCATTTCAAATTTACAATAAAGGTAATATGGTCATTTTTCCTCAAACATTTTTATAATGCCTTTATTTAACATTTTACCCTAGTAATTCAAATATAGTCCATTAATTCCTCTATAACCTAAGACTAATGTTTGACTATAATTCTGAAATTTTGGAGTGTTACAGGTACAATATCACAAGGAACATTATCATGATAAGCATTAATAGAAAAAGTAATGAGCATTTGAGAATTTATCACCACTTCCCCACTTTCACTAAGCCATTGTAGCCTGCATGGCTTTGGATGCTTTGTGATTAGCAAGTGTAACTTCTCCACAAGTCTTGTACTAGCAACATTGGTGCAGCTCCCACCATCAATGATAAGTGAGCATACCTTGTCTTTTACCAAGAACCTTATGTGAAAAATATTTTCTCTTTGAGTCTCCTCTTTTTCTAGGCAAAAATTGCTCAACATTCTCCTTACCATCAAGAGATCACCCTCTTCAGCCTCTACTAGTGTGAGTTCTTTTTCTTCTTCACTTGAAGCACTATTTGAGTCATTTGAAGACTCACTTCTTATGCCTCCATCCTCAAGCAAAATCATAGTTCTCTTGTTAGGACATTGAGAAGCAATGTGTCCTTTGTAAAGACACTTAAAACACTTGATATTGCTTGATCTTCTTGGAGTTGGCTCCACAATTTTTTTGCTTGGGCTCTGAACCTTTACTTCTTTATTTTTCTTAGGGGAAACCTCCCTTTTAGGCTTGTCCCTCCAGCTGGAAGTTGCAGCCCCCTTGGAGAATTTGGAAGCTTTTCTCCTCTTTAGTTGTTGCTCCACCCTTTAAGCTTTGTGTACAAGCTCCTCAATTATTATATATGAATGTAGTTCTATCACATCTTGAATTTCTCTATTCAAGCCATGAAGGAACCTAGCCATTGTTGCTTCTTGAACCTCCACAATTTCAGCCCTTATCATCATCAACTCTATTTCCTTATAGTATTCATCAACATTTTTGGCACCTTGGAAATGTCTTTGAAGCTTGTTATGGACTTCCCTTGCATAATAAGCTAGAACAAATCTTCCTCTCAAGCATGCCTTCAAGTCATCCCAAGAATTTACTCTTTGCCTCCTCATCCTCCCTATATCCACTTGAATTTGGTTCCACCATGTCAAAGCATAACCACCAAACTACAAAGTTGCTAGGGTAACTTTTCTTTCTTCCTCAAAATGTTGGCATGAAAAAATTTGTTCTACTAACATCTCCCACTCAAAATACTCTTCCAGATCATTATTGCCAAGGAATTTTGGAATTTTTATTTTTACTCCATTCAATCCTTCATTCCTTTCATCTCTCTCTTCTCTTCTCACCCTCCTATCTTTATCATCTCTATTTTGCCTCCTATGATTTTGTCTCCTATGATTTTCTCTTCTATTATTATTTTCTCTCCAATTCTCCCTCTCACTCCTTTCATCGTAATAATTTCCCCCATAAGAAGAAGCATACTCAGTCAACCTCCCATTATTATGAACCTCTCCATCCACACTTTCCATGGTTTGACTCCTCATTTGTCTCCCCTCAGTTTTGGCCTCCAATTCGGTTTTCAAGTCTTTCATTTGTTTTGTCATAGCTTTCATCAACCTAGAGGACTTAGGTGATAAAGCCTCTCTTTCACTTGAACTCATCCTTAAAAAAAATGGTTAGCAAAACACAAGTATATATAAGAAATTCCTCACCACTCTGTAAGTGTTTACTCTCACTCTCGTGTTTGCACACTTTCAAGGTTTTTTCTATAATATTCTCTCTTGCCTTTTTCTACTCTTATTCTCTCTTTAGTTCTTAGGCAAAAACTTCAAATCAAATCAAGCCTCTTTGCTATAGTGAAATATGAAATGATTCTAGACAAGGCTTAAGAGTCCAAAGAATAGAAAACTTCTAAGACAAAACATTTGGAAATTTAAAAGAGACAAGCAACAAAGCACAATTTAGAAAGGACTACTCAAATTGGAATTTATGAGACAACTCAAGGATTGCTACAGCTGTATCAACATCAAAATAAAGGTATGCTAATGAATTCAATTGTTGAAAGACATTTTCATCAATTCTGAATGTCATACACATTCATATTGTAACACCCCGTATGCATCCGGTGTATTAACAATTATTTTATCAGATAAGCGCAGTAATTACTTTAATTAAAAAGTCGAGGAAGCAATTTCGAAACCATATTTCTTGATTCATTATGTACAGTATATCACCCACAGAACAGAAATGCCATAAACAACACTAGCCCCTCAGATCCAGATAACATAAAGGTAGATAACCAAGTAACTCAGCAGATATAGCAGGAGAAACATAATTACATAACTAAAAATGGTTATGTACGAATATACATCATCAGAACCACACTTGTGGTTATACAAAAGAATAGGCATACATCGCCCTGATCGTACAGATCACTTCCTCACATGAGGGCAAACGTAACATATACAACCAAGTACAAAACATAACATAACCACAATATGTGCACACACATATGTCTTCCCTCTACAGAGGTACAAGGTATATCAACATATACAAAATGAGCCTCCCAGCTCGCAAAATGCTGCAACAGTTGTCCCTACTGGGGCCTTCTGCCCTGGGAACCGTCATCTCTGCCAGATGAGTCTCCTGCAAAAACATAATCCCCACACGGGGTGAGATACACATCTCAGTAAGCTCAGGGCTCTTGGAGGCTTCTCCTCCTCCCTAGCTCACTTCAATGACACACGTCATCAAAGGCATCACAATCAACAGGTAACCATTCATACAAAGCATAGAAGCATGCATACATATCATTATGAGAAAGCAACAACCATTTCAATGCACATGCATCATGAATGCAACCATCACTCCCTCAGAGTATGGTGGAACACAGCAGTGGGAAACACTCCCAAGAAACCAAGAACTTACCTGCAAAGCCGTGCTCTGCAATTCAATCCCTGAATGGTGGTCTACGCCACTGACACCCTCGGTGTCACGCCCTATACAAGGCATATAAGCTCAATCAGACACCAATTCAACCATACATGGCATAAACCCCTAAGTCATCTATCTTAAGGTTATTAGAGCTAATCAATTCACTAGACAACTCGTAGACCCTCGGCGGTCTATCTCGGCCTAACCCAGGCACTAGAGTCTCCACAAGACTCGGTACAAGCCAAACCAAAGAGCTCAAGGCTCTATACAGGCCAATACTCAAGATTATACAACATGGCTTGAACGGTTTCTTCCACACAACATCACCGTTCCTAAAGCCTCTCAAGCATATAAAAGCAAATATCAAGGCTCATGCATGTTATACCATCATCAAATAACCCAACATTCTTCCTACACATGGATTTCTTAGAGCCAAGAACCAATGTCCATGAAACTAACATTTCAAAGCTAATCCTTTTATAATGGCCCTGTCAGAGGTCCCACGCTGTCGGCGCCACTCTGGCGCTACCGGCGCCACATTCCAGATAAAATTGGCTTCCAGGAGCACTTCTGGCGCTACCAGTGCCACTCTGGCGCTACTGGCGCCAGTTCCCAGTGCTTCTGGCGCTGATGGCGCCAGATTCCAGTGAAAAATGGCCTTTTGCAGCAATTTCACACTACGAGCGCCACTCCCAGGCTACTAGCTTGAATCTCACGCTACCAGCGCCAACTCCAGTCGTCGCTAAATCCGTCGCTAATTCTGTTGCTAATTCCATCACTAAAGCTTTTTGCGACCGAGTATTGAAAATTTAAACTTCTCTTTCTTTTTCTTTTATTTATTTAGCCAAGGTTATTATACACTTGATTTTGTTGTTCAAAGCAATTTTGAAAACTTGTAATTTTTTAGCTTACTTCTAATTTTCTGTTTTCCTTTTCTTTTTCCAGCTACTCTTCACTATTTCTTTTGCTTTCTAATATCACATTATGCAATTTTCTTTTTGTTTTTGTTTTTCTTTTTGTTTCTAACACTTGCTCTAGATCAAGCACGAAATTGAAAACCAAAACAAAGTATTACACAAATTGACAAGAATCAAAGCTAGAAATTAGGAAAACTATGAAGACTACATGAAGAACATGAGAAACGTGAAGAACATGAATTCACAAGGAAACTTGAAGAAAACCTAGGGTTTTTTTTGTAACACAACACTTAACAAAACTACAACATAAGAATCACAAGAAAACATCAAGAAATAAGGAATTACTAAGGATTTTCATTTTCGACTCTAATGCAGAATTTTACCTTTGAAGAATTCCAAAACTGAAATTGAAGAAGAATTCCACAAGGTTTAAGCTCTAGATACCATGCGATGGACTCCTGAACTGAATCAAGTCCTGTTTGCCCCGATTTTCCTTGCAATGGAATCAATTCTTCAATTGAAAGAAAAACAGAGTATGAATGCTCTGTTTTGTGATAGCTTTTTAGGTTTTTGTAATGTAAGAATTGGAACAATGAAAGAAGAATAGAAGTGGATTTGGATTGACACCATGGAATAGGAATTGATAAGAAACAAGAAGTTCTTCACTAAGAACAAGGGAGAATAACTCTCAACCTATCACACCCAAAGTGCAATCTAATTTCATTCAATCAAAAGTTCTTACAATCTGTTGTGATGTGGTTTATATAGACCACGAATCTACAAGCTAAATGAAATGTAAATGCGTCCTAAATGAAACCCAAACGTAGCTTCCAAGACAAGCTTTCTAAAACAGCCTTTAAATCTAAAAATTGCACCTCTGCAGCAGGAACAACTTTAATCGATTATTTCATAATGGTAATCAATTATTTTGAAACCAATAATCGATTGCTAGATCTTGGTAATCGATTATTTGTTCATATCAGGCCTGGAAGCTGATTCATGAACAAAGTAATCGATTATTTCACGAAATAATCGATTATCACAGGGACTCTCACTTCCATGTAATCAATTACAAGACAAAATAATCGATTACAACAGAGATTCCTACTTCCGCGTAATCGATTACACGACGAGATAATCGATTACAATATAGCTATCTCAAATCTAACATTTATACAAGTGTATTTAATCGATTATAGGCTACTTGTAATCAATTACAACAGATAAGCTCAACATTTTGTAGCCTTCTTCATGGTTCTCCAAGAGATATAAACTGGATTGTATATAATCTTGGAGTGTTTGAGCCCTAGCCCTTGTCATTGGCCCTTTAACCATCAAAGGAAGTGTCTTCATGTGTAATTCCAAGTCTTCCTTCACTTGCCTTGATTTTAGGATTGTATCACATCCAGGAGGGGAATGTTGACTTCCACCCTCCTGAAAGTCTCAAGAAGATCATAATGAAGCTCCACATTTTTTGCAGGAATGGATCTAGAAGGAAAAGGTAAAGGAAGTTTTTTTTTGGTGCAGAATCTGTTTTGGCACCAACATCTGTTGAATTTGGAAGCTCCTTGCCACTCCTCAAGGTAATAGCACTCATATTCTTTGGATTAATAATTGGTTGTGCTAGAATATTGCTGCATCTGATTGACAATTGTAGCTAACTATCCAATCTAAGTCTGCAGGTCTTGGATGATGGCACTCATATTCTGTTGAAACTGAATGTTGCTAGTTTTCATTTGCTTCATCGGGTCCTCCAAGGAAGGTCCAGAATTGCTCTGCACAGGTTGTGCAGGTGTACGTGTAGATTGTTGTAATTGTTGTTGTTGTCTGAACGGGTGAGCTTGGTATTTGCTGGTGGATGGTTGATATTGCTGTTGTCTGAATGGTTGCAGTTGTTGTGTTTGCTGCTGTTGTTGTAGACTAAGACCATACCTTAAGTTCAGATGATCTCTCCAACCAAGATTATAAGTGTTGGAGTAAGGGTTATACCGTTGTTGTTGAGGTCTGAATGGTTGTCTAGGTTGTATGGCAGAAACTTCAACAATCTTTTTGTTTCTTGGAGACTAGGACATGTATCTGTTGGATGATCAAGCGCACAACAGATACGATATAACCTTGGTTGATTGGTTGCCATCATATTCTGTTGTTGACCAATGACAAGTTGTCTCACAAGGGATGTTAATTCTATTAGTTTATTCTTCAACCTCTGGTCAATAGCAACCATAGAAACAAAAACTTCATTTCTGGTAGCCTTGGATTGTGCAGCTACTCTAGTACCAAATTGCTGGTAATTTGCTTTCATGTTGGAAATCAATTTCATTGCATCAATGGGAAGTCTTGTCCATTAAAGTGCATCAATTGGCTGCATCAATCATATTCCTGTCCATTAACATCAATGCTTCATAAACATACTGGATCAATAATTGTTCATTGATTTGATGGTGAGGACAGGTAGCACACAACTTGTTGAACCCCTCCCAATACTTAAATATTGTCTCTCAAGGTAGCTACCTTATACCATAGATTTCTTTCCAGATGGATGTTGTTCTGGATGCAGGGAAAAATTTGTCTAAATGTCTTATCTTCATATATGTCCAAGTGTTGATAGGATCTGGTTGAAGGTACAACCACTCCTTAGCCACACCATCCAGAGAGAATGGAAATGCCGTCATCTTCACATAGTCCTCGTGAATGTCATGTGGTCGCATGGTGGAACACACTACATGAAACTCCTTAAGATGTTTATGTGGATCTTCACCTGCAAGACCATGAAACTTTGGAAAAAAATGGCAAGTGGTCCCTAAGAAGTCGGGTGTCATTGTTGTGAAAAACCAGGATTATGAGTTGATTCCGACTAAAGTAGCCAACAGTTGGCGAGTTTGCATTGACTACAGGAGACTTAACCAGGCGACTCGCAAGGACCATTTCCCTCTCCCCTTCATTGACCAGGTTCTGGAGACATTGGCAGGTAAATCAAATATTGCTTTCTTGGTGGTTTTTCAGGTTACATGCAAATTCATATTGACCAGAGGACCAACACAAGACAACATTCACATGTCCATTTGGCACATTTGCCTACACCAGGATGCCTTTTGGCCTATGCAACGCACCTGGCACCTTCCAATGGTGCATGGTGAGTATCTTTTCTGATTTATTAGAGAGTTGCATGAAGGTGTTTATGGATGACTTCACTATTTATTGTTTCTCTTTTGATGCATGTTTGGATAGCTTCTCTAGAGTTCTTGACCGATTTATTGGGACTAACCTTGTTCTTAACTTTGAGAAATTCCATTTTATGGTATAAGAAGGTATAGTCTTAGGGCATTTGGTATCTAGTAAAGGTCTTGAGGTCGATAAGGCCAAGATTGATGTTATTACTTCTTTACCTTACCCCACTTCTGTGCGGGAAGTGCATTCTTTTCTTGGACATGCAGGCTTTTATAGGATATTCTTCTAAGATTTCAGCAAGATTGCACTACCTTTGTCCAAGATTCTCCAAAAGGACGTAGACTTTATGTTTGATCAGCCTTGCAAAGAGGCATTTGAGGAATTGAGGAAGAAGTTGACTACCTTTACCATCATGCAGCCCCAAGATAGAGAGCTTCCCTTTGAGCTCATGTGTGATGCCTCTAATTATGCACTTAGAGCTATGTTGTCACAGAGATTTGATAAACTATCCCATGTCATTGCTTATGCTTTATAGACTTTAGATGCAACCCAAGTTAACTACACCACCACTGAGAATGAGCTTTTGGTTGTTGTTTTTGCTTTAGATAAATTCAAATCTTATGTTCTTTGCTCCCATATTACTGTCTTTACTGACCATGCAGCTTTGAAGTACCTAATGAAGAGGCCTGATCCTAAACCTAGATTGATCAGGTGGATGCTTCTTTTTTAGGAGTTTGACATTGAGATTAAGGAAAGGAGTGGTGCAAAAAACTTGGTTGTTGATCATTTGAGCATGATTGAGGGACCTGTTGAGTCCTTTCCTATTAGGGATAATTATCCTGCTGAGCATTTGATGCACTTGCATTCATCACATGTTACACCTTGGTTTACTAACATTGTGAATTTCATTGTTGCATCTTTTGTCCCACCTCATGCATCTAGGTCTCAAATAGATAAACTTAAGAGTGATGCTAAATATTATGTGTGGGATGATCCTTATTTATGGAGGTTTGGTAGTGATAAAGTGATACGCAAGTGTGTTTCAGATCATAAGATTCAGTCTATTCTTCAGTTTTGTCATGGGACACCTACCGGCTGTCATTTTGGTCCTCAACAAACCTCCAAGAGGGTATTGGACTATGAGTTCTATTGGCCCACCTTCTTTAGAGATGCTCATCACTTTACCACCACTTGTGAGCAGTGTTAGAGAGCAGCAGGAACCATTACACATAGCCATGAGATGCCTCATCAACCCATTATTTTCTGTGAGATTTTTTATATGAGGAGTATTGATTTTATGGGTCCATTTCCTGATTCTCATGGTTTTTCATATATTCTGCTTGTTATTGATTATGTTTCTAGATGGGTTGAACCTAAGGCCACCAGAACTAATGATTCTTAAGTTGTTGTGGATTTTGTGAGATCTAATTTTTTTGCAGGTTTGGTGTGCCTAGAGCCATTATCAGTGACCAAGGGAGCCATTTCTGTAACAAGTCATTGACATCCTTGCTCCATAAGTATGGGGTTATGCATAGAGCTTTTACAACTTATCATCCTCAAACTAATGGGCAAGCAGAGGTTTTTAACAGAGAGATCAAGCAAGTGTTACAGAAGGTAGTGCAACTCAACAGGAAGGATTGGAGCAAGCTACTTGAAGATCCTTTATAGGCTCACGGGACCGCTTACCGAACACCTTTGGGGATGTCTCCCTATAGGGTGGTTTTTGGTAAGGCATGCCACCTTCTGGTGGAGATTGAGCACCGTGCTTATTGCTGGTGAAGAGTTGTAACATGGCATTTGATGAAGCAGGTATGGAAAGGAAGCTTCAACTGCAAGAACATGAAGAGATCTGCTTAGAATCCTATGAGAACTCCAATATTTACAAGGAGAAATTGAAGAGATTTCACGACTCTAGGATTCCTCGGAAGGAGTTCCATATTGACCAAAAAGTGCTCTTGCTTAACTCTCACCTCAAGTTTATTTCCAGTAAACTTCAATCAGTGGACCTTTTGTTATTACTAATGTTTTTTCTCATGGTGCAATTAAGATTAAAAATGAAGTTATCGACAAGGTCTTCAAAGTGAATGGTCACCAACTCAAGCTATTTCATAAAAGCCCGCAAGTGGAGGAGAAGGTTGTGGCAGACCTCTTTTTGGTCTTGCCAATTTTATGTGATGATGTGCCTTGAATGACATTTGGGGAGTTTCCTTTTCCATTCTTTTATTTGTTGTCCCTTTGTTTGCATTTCATTGTGTGCTCACATTGAGGACAATGTGCATTTCAAGTGTGGGGTGAAGGATTACAAAATCTATTTTCTATTTTTGCTTTTACATTCTATTTTATGTTTTAGTTTTTGATTCTGTAAGTTGTTTTTTGTCTATTTTCTATTTTCTATTCATTTTCTATTATCTGTTTTTGTTTGTTATTTCTGTTTGTTTTTATTTTCGTTGTTGTTTCTCTTATTGTTTTGCTGCATTTCTTTTATTTTTTTTCTATTTTTTACATTCAGACAATAAAAATAGAATTTAGGCACTTTTTCATGTTTTTCATAGGATTTCTAACTTGTATAAATTGTGAGAAATGTACAAACTTTTGTTCGATTGAGAGGTTTCATGCTTTATGTGAATCGTTGTTGCAATTGTTGAAGTGATAAGTAGGCTTGAGAAAATAGAATATAAGATGGATCATGTGTGATAGAATTATGCCTTTTGAATTTTTGGGCCTTTGTGGATGAATCATATTATTTCATTCATGTTCTTTCATGTGTGATTTCACTCTTGTGCTAGAGTACTCTATGTTTTGCTTTGCATCTTTCGACATTCCTTGTTGCACATGCTTTGATTGAGATTATTTAGGCCTTCTTTCTTTTATCCACTTGCCAAATAAACCTATCCTTGCATTGATATCTATTGTCACCCTTTTTGAGCCTTTAACCTTTTCTTTTTTGTATAGCTCATTACAAACTATAAAAAAAAAATGGAAAACCATGTTATCCTAGCTTTAAGGGAAAAATGGGCCTTGGGAGTGGGTTTCAAACAAGTGTGGGGTATTTTTATTTTGTTTAGATTTGGAAAGAAAAGAAAGAGTTTAAAAAGTAAAAGTTCAAAGGAAAAAAAATGTATAAACAAAGAAAAAGAAGTACAAAAAACAAAAAAAAAATGTAATAAAAGTTGTTGGGGTTCATTTTCATCCTTGTAAATTCTTTTTGTTTTAATTTTATTGATCTCCACCTTGTTTCTTTATTTCTACCCCTCTTTTTACTTGTTGGTTTACTCCCCATTGCCCCTCTTTTCTCTTAGTTTTAGCCTAAATATGCTAGTCTCATCAACCCTTTACCTAAGCCATGTATTACAAGTCAATAAAGTCCTTTTGATCTTTTAATGCATATGTATTTCAAGTTGAATGAATTAGAGTCTTGTCAAAATTTGGATGCGCTAGTTACATGTGGTGTTTGCGTGTAAACATAAACCCATACACATTAAAAGAGGTTGAGTGTTGCTCTTTGAGAGATTTCTATGACCTTGGTTCATTCTTAATTTTAACTTGACTACTTTTTCACTTTGCACTTTGTGATCATGTGTTCATTGATTGTTTGTTATCTTCAAATCATTCTTCCATTTTTCATCTTTCTCACTTTTGTGTATTGTTAGGATCCATTGAAAAATTTGTGTGCCTTGTTCATACATTTCTTTTAGTTTGTGGTTTACTTTAGTTTGAATTTTTCTCTTACTCTTTCTTTTAATTTTGCCTAGAAGTGCAAAAGTTTAAGTGCGGGGTATTTTGATTGAGCGTTTTTAGTTTAATATTTTTATTCTTCTTAGCTTATTTGACTTCTCTTGGACTTTTATTTTCTCACTCTAATTCAGTTTTTGTCTTAAACAAGCCGCTTAATTGATAATTGTTGCTTATTTTTGGATTCTTTGCTTACTTGACCTATCTTCCTTGTGCAGGACCTAGAGAGCTCTACAAAAATCCAAAATGGCGCATATGAGTAGTCCCTAGAAAGATAAGAAAAATATCTAAATTTTTTAACACATATAAGCCAAGGCTAATTCTGTCATTTTGAGGTTATTTTAGGCATGAAAGTCAGAACCTTTGCACTTGAGTTTTGGGCTGCGAATTGGTGTAATTAATAATTAGTTAGATTAGATGCACCTAATCATGGCCCATCCTTTCCTACTGACTTAGTCACTATAATTAAGTGCAATTAGTTAGTTATATTTTTTACACTTCATTTTAGCACAAACAGAATATGTAATTTCTCTCTCTTTTTCTCTCAATTTTCTTCATTGTTCTTGAGCTTTCTTCTTTATTTCATTTCCGTTCTTCCATTTTCTTGCACTAATTTCGTGACTCTTCCACTGATGATGATCATGGAAGGCTAAACAATTAATCAATCCAAGGATCCAGTCCAAGCAAGGAGAATTTGAGTTCTAGTTTGGTATTTAAATTTCTGTGTGAATGTTCATTTTCTTCTTCAATCCTCTATTTGATTTTCATGATTATGAATAAGTTTAAGATTGACAATGGATTAGGTTATGAATTCATTTCCTAATTTCGAATTTCAATCACATATTATTTGGATGATATTTCAATTAGGTTTGTGATTTCAATTAATTTAGGAGTTAATTCGATTGAACTGCTTCTAATGAAATTGAATAAACTTTTAGAACAAGATCATTATCTAAGGACTATGATAATTTTCATTGCTTGGTTTCGTGAATTAGATTGATGTTCTTTAATCTATTTTACAACACCTCTTATCAATTATGTCAACTTTCTAAATTTTTCTTCAATTGTAGTTTGTGTTTTCGCAATTTTTATTCATTACTACAAACTGTTCAACAAAACCCCCTATTGTTTATTAGTGAATTGAAGTTGGAACCAAATTCATTGTGTCTCTAAGTCGACCTAGGTTAATCATGTGCTAGAGAATTAGCGTAGTTTAATTGTTTTGAAGCGATCCGACATCGGTTATCAAGTACTTTGTTTGGCTGAGAAATGTTCCATTCTTCATTTGCTTCACTCGAAGTCCAAGAAAAAATGTTAATTCTTCCATCATAGACATTTCAAATTCATTCTGCAAAGAGATTGAGAGTTCTTTGCACAAGGATTGATTAGTTGAACCAAAAACAATATCATCAACATATATTTGAACCAATTAGATGTCATTGACAGATTTCTTGATGAACAATGTTTTATCCACTTGTCCTCTTATGAAGGACTGGCTAAGCAAGAAGTTGCTCAATCTTTCATACCAGGACCTAGGAGCTTGCTTTAATCCATAAAGAGTTTTCTTTAGTTTAAAAACATGATTTGGATGTTTAAAATCAACAAAGCCTGGAGGTTGATCAACATAGATTTCCTCTTCAATATATCCATTAAGAAAAGCACTTTTTACATCCATTTTGAAAAGCTTGAAATCCATTAAACATGCACATGCAAGCAGTAATCTAATGGACTCCAACCTTGCTACTGGAGCATAGGTCTCTTCATAGTCAATACCTTCCTCTTGGTTGTAACCTTTTGCAACCAATCTAGCTTTGTTTTTGACTATGATCCCTCTTTCATCAAGTTTGTTCCTAAAAACCCACTTGGTGCCAATAGGCGTTTGAGAAGAAGGTCTAGGAACAAGTTATCAAACTTTGTTTCCCTTGAACTGATTAAGTCATCATGCATGGCAAGAATTCAATGTTCATCAAGTAAAGCTTCATCAATGTTCTTAAGTTCTGTTTGAAAAACAAAAGCCATATCACAACATAAATTTCTGAGTGAAGATCTTGTAGATACTCCCTTGGTAACTTCACCAATTATGTTGTCAAGAGAGAGGTCTTTTGTTGTTCTCCAGTCCTTAGGCTTTTGAGTAGGTGTTGACTAATCTATTTCTTCATTTGGTTCATCATTTTCCTTCTCATTTGGTCCATTGATTTTGACATAACCTTCTATAGGACCTGCATCATTATCACATCTTTTTTCCTCTTTTAAGGAGTTAGCTTCATCACAAATAACATGTACTGATTCTTCCATGCATAAAGTTCATTTTGAAAAAATAATGAACACTTATGCAAATAACCAAGAGGGGGATGAATTGGTTTTACCTCAAAGTTTTTAAAATTTCCTTTCAAAATATGTAACAGCGGAAGACTTTCAAAAGATCGTATCTTTAAAAACCAATTAGGAAAACTATTTCTTTTACCAATCAAACCACTCTTGTGCTGTGACCAATGTTGTAAGATGAACAAAGCTTGTACTTCAATAATATAATGAAATACTAACACAAATCTTAAATCACACAAGATTTATACTGGTTCCACTATAACAAATATCAGTTCTTTACAAGCTTACAATGATCTCTCTTACCCACCCAAGGTAAAATTCAAAACCTACTTCCAATAGACTTTTCAAAAGACCAAGAACCAGAGATCCCCTCTTTGTTCTTCCCTCTAGAAAACCTTTCTAGAACAAGCTTTAAAGAATACAAACGTTATATGGACAAACAACCAATTACAACACAAATATCAAACAAAAAACCAAGCTAAACGTTCAAGAAAGATATCACCTTATAATCCTCAGCTAATTCAATGAAATGAATGATTCAAAACACACTGAGAATGTATGCAATTGATGATCAATACTCTTTCTTGATGATTTCTTTAATCAATAGCTTGAGCACCTCTTTCAATCAATGTGAATTATGACACACATCACATGTAACTCTCCATGACTCTTTCAATATTTGATTTTCTCTCTAAATTTAGCCTTAGTGATTTTGAGAATTGTAGAAAGTGTTTTTCACAAGGTTTGCACGAGTCTATTCTGTTTTTTTATCAAAGACCAGACAGTTCAATTTATAAGAAAACATATTTAACTAACTGTAATCGATTATTTCGTTAATGTAATTGATTATTTTAACTATGGTAATTGATTATTTTAACCAGATAATCGATTAAAGTGTTCATCGGGAATCTGGAAATTTGTCACGAACAAAATAATCGATTAAGTCATCTTGTAATCGTTATTCCAGATGAACTTAGTTTTCTAATACACTTGTGTAATCGATTAAGCTCCCTTTTAATCGATTAACACATACCAGGCTAAAACCACATTAATGCATATTTAATTGATTACGAACATCTGGTAATCGATTAAACCAGATAAGAATGCTTTGTACAATTATGCATAAGTTTATATAATAGATTATTTCGTGACATACTTGATTATCACAGAAAGTTTCTAAATCTGTGTTAAGCTTATTTAATCGATTACGAGTTAATGGTAATCGATTAAAAATGTTCATAAGGCATTTTCCAGAATGTTGTAATCGATTACAAAATCCATATAATCGATTAAAATAGTGAGAATTTGTTTTATAAAATTCTTAGTTGCCTTAATGAATTTCTATGAATTTTCTTGTTACCACATGATCAATTCTGATTAAATGTATGTATGAATGCATGACTTAATCAAACCTATTAAGGATTATAAAGCTTTTAACAATTGAATCAAGCTTAAAAAAGAAATTACAAATGCCATCAATTGAGTGGGCATGTGAAACATCAAAACTTGTATTCTTCATTCTTCTTAATTCCATGTCTTCAGCTTCCTCAAAGCTAACACTTTTATTGAAGACTCTATATACTTTGCTTTGTAATGAATATCCAAGAAATATAGATTCATCAGCCTTTGCATCAAACTTGTCAAGTGATTCCTTTTCATTATTTTAAACAAAACATTTACAACCAAATTCTCTTAGGTGAGAAATGTTTGGTTTTCTACCTTTGTATAGTTCATAAGGAGCTTTCTTTAAAATAGGTCTTCTGAGTAATCTATTCAAAGTGTACCAAACAAACAGTACTCACAGCATCAGCCCAAAAATGTTTTGGCAAATTTGTCTCATTAAGAAGAGTTTTTACTCCTTTTTCAAGGGATCTATTTGTCCTCTCCACAACACCATTTTGCTGAGGTGTTCTTGGAGCTGAAAAATTATGGTTTAATTCTATTTTCTTCATGAAACTTTTCAAAATGCTCATTTTTGGAATTCACCATCACTTTTTATTAAGACAATTTTGCTTCTTTTTTTTGAACAAGTTTGGCTAATTTTCTGAATGCATTGAAAGCATCACTCTTGGATCATAAAAACAAAGTCCATGTGAATCTAGAATAGTCATCAACTATTACAAGCCCATAGTAATTGCCTCCTAAGCTCATAGTTCTAGAAGGACCAAACAAATCCATGTGAGGCAATTCAAGGGGTCTTGAGGTGGAAACAAAGTTTTTATTTTGAAAAGGGATCTTGGTTTGTTTCCCCTTTTGGCAAGCATCACATAGTTTTTCCTTTTCAAACTTAAGTTTAGGTAAACCAATGACTAAGTCTTTTCTAATAAGCTTGTTCATGTGATGCATGTTAATGTGACAAGCTCTCCTATACCACAACCATGATTCATCAATCTTACTAACAAGCCAATCAATATTATGGATGAATGCATGTAACACCTCGACTTACCATCTTATTATTATTGATTTTTAATGAAAAAAATTTCTTTTCAATTTTCTTGAAAGCACTCAACTGAATATAACAAAATTTTGCCAATAACTGATATTCCAATAAAATTTCATTACTGAGTAATATTTATAAATTTGAAGTAATATATATAATAAGATTATAAACTGACACTGGTTCTATTACATAGTACAACTAATTCAAAATAATCTGTAACAAAAGAATACATCTTCAAACAAAATCCTCTTCTTGTAAACAGCTAGTGGTCTCTCTTTGCTGTTCATCTGCTTGCCCGAATAAAATCGAGGTCATAGCAGGTGTCAACCACAGACACAAAATACAGGGTAAGTTTATGATAAACATAATTTAAGTAACAAAATATATTCAATATGCAGATATTTATAACAACATCCTCAAAATTTCTATATGATGTATGATTCTCTTAGATTCTTATCATGATGCATGATTCTCTTGAACTCTTATATTTGGTACCAACTGTCAAGATAGCCCTATCCCAGTGGTCCAGAACTGATCCGACCAGTCAGGGTCTCCTGGTGTTGCACAGGTTCTCACCCACACTTCATGTGATCATCATGGATGGCGTGATTCCTCACCGCAAGAGTCAACCCCCAGCTCAGACTTCTCTTGTTTGAACGCACGGACTCAGTCCTTGTAACTATCTGACACACCTCCGCTCTAAGGTACACCTTCATTCTGAGGCAACTCTTATATACACCTCCATTCTGAGGCAATTCTTATGAGACACATGAGACTGATTCACTTATGCATATCTCATTCTTTTCATAAACTCAAATATTCAATATAAATATTTCAATCATTGTCTCACATGATTTACTTAGAAAATCAACATAAATCATGCACAGAACTCAGCTTATTACTCATGTATAAAACACAACATATCATCCATGTACAGAGATTCATAGAAACATTCAGCAACACATGAATTTCATAGAGATTCATAGAAATACTCAACAATACATGAACTTCAAACACTTATTCAAACACAAACAACACTTAAACTATCTTTATCATAAGGTTTCCCTATACATACCTGTTCTTAATGAGCTTGTCTTTCTCTTCCTAGAGTTGCTAGCTTACACATGATTTCTTCAAGATGGTGGGGTCTTTTCCTACTTGATTTAGGCTTTGAAAAGGAGAGGATGAAAGTAAAATGAAAGGGATGTGAGGGGAGGTTCACGTGGGATAGGTTATGTAGGGAGGAAGTCTTGGAAAATGACTTCCACTTAAGTTCTCCTTTTTCCTTTATATAGTAGTTGGAAAATAATTTAATATTCAAGGACATATTTGTCCTTCCTAACTAATTACCTTCATTTAGTTCCATCCTAACTTAGTTTCTTCTTATTCTATTAGATTCTAACTAAGTTCATTATTATTCTTTTACTTTGTAGAAAAAATCTTCTAAGTCATAATAATTTCCTTTACAAGTGTCCACCACTTTACAAGTGTCCTTACACTTGTCCAAAATCATGAAACTTCTTCATTCTTCTTGCTTTTCACGTGGACTAGCTCTAGCCAAGGGAAGATTTTTATCTTCCTTTCATTCTTATATATCATGTTATCTTTTAAATGAAGAAAAATAATCTAGTTTCATTTTTACTTTATACATGTCATTTTCTAGTAGGAAGTAAAGTTTAATTTGAACTCTTCTACCTAAAGATAATATTGAATAATATAATTCTAGAGTTTTCCAGAAACTGACTTCAATTACAGAATAAGTTGCCCATAAGCAGTCTATATAGAGTGCTACATAGACTTTACATATAAGACTGCTCTTATCTTAATTCTGATTGGTCCACACTACTTCTGACCATCAAAATTACTAAACCATTTTATTAAATAAGTCTATACATCCTACAATTAAGAGAAAATTCCATATATTTTATTTATCATTTTCCATATTTTTCAGATGTTTGAATTCTTTTGAATAAAGTTTCAAAGTTATTACCGTATGAAATTCATAGAAATCCTATTCTGAGGCTTCTTGTCACAAAGTATTTTGTTAATTTTCCATCCAAGGGCACTCTGTAATTTCATCAAGCTTTCACAAAATATCGAAGGATGTCTTGGTAATTTTTGCCTCAAGGGTACTATGGTAATTTTGTCATTCATCCTTGGGGTATGATTGTAATTTTCACTATAAAATATCTCCACGAAATATCTAAGGGTATTTGTGTAATTTTGGCTCAAGGGTATTTTGTTAACTTCTATTTTAAAATATCTAACCAAAAAATATCCAAGGGCATTATAGTCATTTTCACCTCAAGGGCATTTCTGTAATTTCTCTTTAGAAGAAGGGTAATATGGTCATTTCTCTTCAAACATTTTTGTAATATCTCTAATTAATATTTCACCCAAATAATTTAAATATAGACCAATCAAATCTCACATAACCTAACAGTTGCACAAGAATAATTCATACAATATATATTTGCAATTATTGAAATTTCAGGGTGTTACAATGCATGTTCTATAGAGAGTAAGTACATGTTACCCTTTTTTTTTCCTACATGGATTATCTCACCGGATTGACCATCACATATCAAGCAACAATTATTATTAAAGTATACATATAATCCTTTATCACATAGTCGACTTATGCTTAGAAGATTGTGCTTTAAACCTTCCACATAGAGTACATTTCTGATCTTGGTTTTGTTGATTCCAGGGAGAGCTTCATGAAGTTTGGAAGTCTTTGATACAAGAAGAATTTTGTGCTTTCAACATGCTTGAAGACTTGGAATTTTATGTAAAAGGAAAGCAATCTGATTGATCCATGCATTCACATATTTAATCATTCATTCATTGATTTAACGAAGTGTTTTTTATAAAAATCAAACAAACCTTTTTATACTTTGCTAAGGTTTCTTTTTTGACTCAAAGGTTTTTGGAAAAATTGTTTTATACTGTTGTAATCGATTACATTAAAGATTAAATTATTCTTAGTTCATTCTGGAAAAACCTTCAAGAACAAAGTAATCGAATACCTATTGGAATAATCAATTATTTAACCTTTGTTTTTGTTAGTGTATGGATGTCCTAAAGACAATCTTTTCATTAGATTAGGACGTACGTGTACTTTTCATATTGTCATGAATAAATTATAAGCGCTCTTTATCTTATTTCATATTCTGTCTCGATATCATTATTAATATATGAGTAACTGGATAAAACCCTTGGAATAGAATAGGTATCTCTTGAGTATCAATGATGGGATCATGATCATGAGGATTCAAGGATACCAGATGTCTACTCCTAATTTTATGTTCCTAGTCTAGAGACACTGAGAATGGGGATCATTGATCTCGGGTAAGACTAGCACGACTTATCTACTTGTATGTAGATGCAAGGTAAAGACCTCATGAGCTACAGACATGGAGATGTCTTAGCTAAAGTCGTGGGTGGACCTATAAGGGTATAGCTTGCACTAAACGGACCCATAAAGAGACTCTATGAGGAAATCTGACAAATAGTATCATTAGAGTAGTCTCTTATTATTCGGGTGTGTCTTTCCTTAGACTAGAAGTTTTCACCTAGATTGTGTTCTAGAAGACATGTTTTGATTGTATACCTCGTCTGTCTGAAACATGGAGACACATAGGTATACCTTTGGGCATGTCCTGAAAGAACACGAGCCTAGGGCGACTAGCTGAAGGAATTCGTCAAATCTCTGTGAGAGATTAGATTATCTGTAAACCGGAGAAATCGGGATGACATTTACGGGACTCGGGAATCTATGCATAGTAAAAGAAATCATAAGATGATCTACCTTTAGAGTCAGTAACATTGGAGACTCCCTATTTCGTATTAAAGCTTACCCTAGACCGCAAGGACAGATACGTTTCCTTACCCTAGGTTTTATGGAAAGGTAACCGAGACGAAAGGAAATACATACGGAAACCAAATAGATTTAATAGGATGATCTTGTCATTTACCTAACTAGTTCTGGGGCAACAAAGCATTGCTAGTGCTCTGTGTTGTCATTAAATAGGTAGTGGCCTTATTGGACCCAAACTCATTTATGTCAATAGCTATGTTGGGCCTAATGGGTCACACACTAACACTTTATTGTCATGACATTATAGTATTAAAGGTTTTGAGCCTAATAATGGTTGTTGGCCTAAGAAGGAGTTTGGATACCTATCTTAAAGAGAGAGAGGCGCATGAATGGAGTTAATGGGCTTGGATAGTCCAAGATATTATTAATTAATTTAAATAGTTAAATTAATTATTTAATATTTAAATTTGATAATTTAAATTTTAAATTTAAATATTTGAATTTAAATTTTAAATTTAAATATTTGAATTTAAATTTTAAATTTAAATATTTGAATTTAAGTATTTTAAATATGAATTAACTATAGTAGTTAGTTTCATATCAAAGGAGAAGATGAGAGCTAGATTTGAATTTGAATTCAACTAGCATCTTGTCATGATCATGTCCTAGATTTTAGGAAGAGGTTTGAGGGCTGATTAGGGGCTCTATATATGGTTGGATATTTAATTATTATTTGGCGAAATAATTCCCAAGTAATTGACTTGGTCTTAGGAGGATATGATGAGAGGTTGTTGGCAATTTTTGAAATGCAACAACTGTTAGTATATGGATGTCCTAGAGACAATCTTTTCATTAGATTAGGACGTACATGTACTTTTCATGTTGTCATGAATAAATTATAAGCGCACTTTATCTTGTTTCATATTCTGTCTCGATATCATTATTAATATATGAGTAACTGGATAAAAACCTTGGAATAGAATAGGTATCTTTTGAGTATCAATGATGGGATCACGATCATGAGGATTCAAGGATACAGATGTCTACTCCTAAATTTTAAGTTCCTAGTCTAGAGACACTTAGAATGGGGATCAGTGATTTCGGGTAAGACTAGCATGGCTTAACAACTTGTATGCAGATACAAGGTAAAGACCTCATGAGCTACAGACATGGAGATGTCTTAGCCAAAGTCATGGGTGGACCTATAAGGGTATAGCTCACATTGAACGGACCCACAAAGAGACTCTATGAGGAAATCTCACAGATAGTATCATTAGAGTAGTCTCTTATTATTTGGGTGTGTCTTTCCTTAGACCAGAAGTTTTCACCTAGACTGTGTTCTAAAAGACATGCTTTGATTGTATACCTCGTCTACCTGAAACATGGAGACACATAGGTATACCTTTGGGTATGTCCTGAAAGAACACAAGTCTAGGGTGACTAGCTGAAGGAATTCGTCAAATCTATGTGAGAGATTAGGTTATCTGTAAACTGGAGAAATCGGGATGACATTTACGGGACTCGGGAACCTATGCATAGTAAAAGAAATCATGAGATGATTTGCCTTTAGAGTCAGTAAAATTGGAGACTCTCTATTTCGTATTAAAGCTTACCCTAGGCCGCAAGGGCTGATACGTTTCCTTACCCTAGGTTTTATGGGAAGGTAATCGAGACGAAAGGAAATACATACCGAAACAAAATAGATTTAATAGGATGATCTTGTCATTTACCTAACTAGTTCTAAGGCAACAAAGCATTGCTAGTGCTCTGTGTTGTCATTAAATGAGTAGTGGCCTTGTTGGCCCAACATCATTTATGTCAGTAGCTATGTTGGGCCTAATGGGTCACACACTAACACTTTATTGTCATGACATTATAGCATTAAAGGTTTTGGGCCTAATAATGGTTGTTGGCCCAAGAAAGAGTTTGGATACTTATCTTAAAGAGAGTGGGGTGCATGAATGGAGTTAATAGGCTTAGATAGTCTAAGACATTATTAATTAATTTAAATTGTTATATTAATTATCTAATACTTAAATTTGATAATTTAAATTTTGAATTTAAATATTTGAATTTAAATATGAATTAACCATAGTAGTTAATTTCATATCAAAAGGAGAAGATAAAAGCTAGATTTGAATTTGAATTCAACTAGCATCTTATCATGATCATGTCCTAGATTTTAGGAAGAAGTTTGAGGGCTGATTATGGGCTTACATACTGTTGATATATGATTATCATTTGGCAAAAAAATAAATCCCAAGTAATTGACTTGGTCTTAGGAGGATAAGATAAGAGGTTGTTGGCAATTTTTGAAATGCAACAACTCTATCTTTTCTTCATGTGTGGGATGCTTCATGATCAGAATTTTTGGTTAAAAAAATCTGACTCAAACTCTTCTATAAAGTGTGCTATTGTGATCATAGTTCTCTAATAGCTTTTAGAGGAAAAACCCTATCTACTTTCCTCTATTTTCATGTGTTCCTTTGTGTGTGTTTTGGCTGAAAATTCAGCCAGCAATATCATCTATTGGTGAGCCTCTTAGATAAGTAAAAACACTTTAAAACCTAACCTTCTTCGTCTCTATTGGTGTGCCTAGCCTGCCTCCTTTGGTGTTTGTTGGTAGCCTTCAAGAAGTGTTCTTGAGTCTTGACAAGAAATGGTGTGGATCAACATTAGAGGGCTTGTATCTTCAAGCCTATCCTTCATCATCAAATTTTGAATATAAACAAGGTAACATCTATGTCCTAAACAATGATTCTTGTATGGTATGTGTGTTTCCGCTTGAAAAATTTTGTTTTTCTCACACGCCTTCGGGCTTCAAGGCCCTTTTATTCAACAACTCCATTTTTTTTTCTTCACGTGTGGGATGCTCCATAATTAGATTTGTTGGTTAAAAATATGACTCAAACTCTTCTATAAAGTGTGCTCTTGTGATCATAATTCTCTAATGGTTTTTTGAAGAAAAAAAAGCTATCTACCTTCCCCCCTTTCATGCGCCCTTTGTGTGAGTTTTGACAGAAAAATTCAGCAACCAATATCATCTATTGGTGAGCCTCTTAGATAAGAAAAACACTTTGAAACCTAACCTTCTTCCTTTCCATTGGTGCGCCTAGCCTGCCTCCATTGGTATTTGTTAGTGGCCTTCAAAAAGTGTTCTTGAGACTTCACAAGGAGTGGTGTGGATCAACATTAGAGGGCTTGTATCTTATAGCCTATCCTTGATCATCAAGTTTCGAATATAAACAAGGTAATATCTATGTCCTAAAGAATGATTCTTGTATGGTATGTGTGTTTTCGCTTGAAAAATTTTTGTTTTCCTTCTCACATGCCTTCGGCCTTCAAGGCCCTTTCTTTCAGTTTTCACATACACTGCTTTGTTGAAACTCTTTAATCGATTACCAATAAATAGTAATCGATTACAAAGCTTTACATTGCTACTCATGGTTTTAAGACTTTCTGGAAAAATTGATTACCAATAGGTAGTAATCAATTACACAGGCTTAAATTGAAAAAGCCATCTTCCTGCTTTAATCGATTACCATTTCTAGTAATCGATTATACCTTGTGTATGTATTTTGTAAGTTTGCATTAGATAATCGATTACCACAACTCGTAATCGATTACACAATGTATTTTGGAATGCCACAAGCTTCTGCCTTAATCGATTACCAAAGATAGTAATCGATTACACAGTGCATTTTATATTTTGCAAGTTCCTGTCTTAATCGATTACAAAGACGGAATAATCGATTATTTTGCTCGTTGCTCATGCCCAGAAGCTTTGTTAAACACTTTAATTGATTACAAGGTTTATTTAATCGATTACATAAGCATTTTAATCGATAATTAGGCGCATTTAATCGATTACAAGCAGTTACAAAATGTTGTTATAAATAGAACATTGACTCAGCTGCTTTTCTAACTTTGTGAAACACTACCCATTCGTATTTTCTGAGCTTAAATAGTCTTGTGAGCATTCTTAAGTGTTTTCCAAGGGATAAAGTATTTCTTGCTCCATTGTGCATTGATCATGTGTGTTTGAGTCATTCTTGGAGCTTGAAACCATTTCAAGATTAAGGAAAGTTGTTCTTTTTGATTTATAATCATTCAACCTAAGTTGGTAACTTCATGTTGCATTGTATCATTGGATCATCAGGTTGTCTCTCTCCTTAATCTGGTTGTAATTTTTGTTTTCTATTTTCTTTGTGAATTGGCTATTGTATTTGGGTTCTTGCTTGTAACTAGAGAAGGGGTTCTCTAGGTGAAAGAACTAAGTAGTGTTCTCAGGTTCTTGTCTCTTAGAATCTAATAGGGTTTAAGATTTGTGTACTTTATCTAGGGTTGATAAAGGGAGACTTTGTAATTGCTTGTAAGAACAGAAAATTACAATAATAGAACTCTAACCTAGTGTTGGTTGGAAGAAAACTGGATGTAGCTTCTAGTGTTGAAGTGAACCAGTATAAATCTGATTGTCTGGTTTCTCTATTCCTTAACTCTTATATTCATTGTGTTTTTGTTTAAATTGCTTGATCAATTATATCAGTTTTGGTTCATTGAATTCTTTGGAGCTGAAATACTTGATTGAATAAAGTTCTTGGTTTTTGAAAAGTGATAAAGATCCTAGGAACTCTGATTTTGATTAAAGAATTTTTAAAATACCAAGGCTTAACCAATTCACCCCCCTCTTGGTTAAGTGTGAAATATTCATATTCATTACAATTGACATTAAGGTCTTTATTCAATCTAATGACCCAGGTGCTTAGAATGCAATCGAAAAAGGTCCTGTGGTGCCCATCAAAACTGTTGGAAATGACATGATTCCTAAAGAATGGGATGAGATGATTGATGTTGAGAAAAGGGTTGTTCAATATGATTTCAAGGCCAAAAACATGATAACCTCTGCACTTTCCTCTGATGAATTTTTCAGAACAGTTAGGTGCACAAGTGCTAAGGAAATGTGGGAGATGCTAGAAATCACTCATGAAGGAACTGAAGAATTAAAAAGATCAAGGAAGCATTCATTGATTCATGAGTGTGAGATGTTCAAGATGAACACAAATGAAAGCATTTCCCAGCTCCAAACAAGATTCACACACATGTCAATCATCTTTTGGGACTTGGAAAGACTTTTGATGTTGAGGAACTAAACATCAAAATCTTGAAGTGTCTCACTAGATCTTAGCAACCAAAAGTGACAGCTATCAAGGATCCAAGGATCTCTCCAAAATGTCCATGGCTGCTCTTTTTGGTAAGTTACTTGAATATGAATTAGAAATGTCTCAATTAATGTGTGTTGAAGATGCAGAAAAGAAAGGAAAAGGAATTGCACTAAGAGCTGCATCAACAAGAGCTGAAAAAGAAGAAAAATCAAGTGATGAGGAAGATGAAGAGAACATGAACATGATAGTGAAGAAGTTCAGCAAATTCTTGAACGAGAATAAGGGCAAGAAATTCTCAAGGAACACCAAGAACAATAACAACAACAACAACAACAACACAAGAAGATTGACAACAACTTTACATGCTTTGAATGTGGGAAACCTGGCCACATTAAGACTGAATGCTCAATCTACTTGAAGAAACAACAAGGAGACAGCAAAGTGAAGAAGGATAGAAAAGCTAGAAGAGCCTATATAGCTTAGGAGGACAATGACTTAACAACCTCTAAATCCTCCACTGAAATTGAGGAAGCAAACATGTGCCTTACCTCCATTGTCAATGAAGATAATGATGATCTTTTAGATGAAAAAGATGAGGTAAATTTTGAACTTGATCAAGCTATTCATGCTTTTCAAGAGATGCACAAAGAGTCTCAAAAGCTTGCAAGATCTAACAATAGACTTAAAGAGAATATCAAAGAACATCTTGCAAAAATTTTAGAATTGCAAATTGAAATTTGCAACTTGAAAGAAGAAAATGAGAAAATTGTTTCAAGTTACAAATCAAATGGTTGTGTATGTGCCTCCTGCTCTATAAGTGTTGACAAATATGAAATGCTGCAAAAAGTTTTTAATGAGTATAAAATAAACCAAGAAGAGAAATATATGCAGCTCATTTCTAAGAACAATGAATTGATTGATATCTTACGAAAGCTCAACAAGGGAAAATATGATTTGAATGAAATGTTGAGTGCTCAAAAACATGCTGGAGATACTTTCGGATTGGAGTATAAAAAGGGTTCTAAAAATGTCCAACAGACAATATTTGTGACCTCAAAACAGAAGAATAAAAAAAGATCAAGAGTCAATCAAAATGTTTTCTTCAGAAAATCTTATAAAGCTATTATTTGTAACTATTGTATGGAGGGAGGACACACTTCTTATAAATGTTTTGCAAGAAGGTGCTATGTACCAAATGGTGAATGCATTTGAGTTGAAAAGAAAAAGAAAACCACTAACCCCTTTGGACCCAACCTCAATTGGGTACCTCCTCCTATGAATTGATTTAAATTTTGTAGGTATGTCTTAGAGCAAGAACTTCATTGTGATATCTTGATAGTGGCTGCTCAAGACATATGACTGGTGACAAGTCTTTGCTCACTAATCTTATTCCTAAAGATGGAGGCTTTGTCACTTATGGAGATAATGAAAGATAGGGCCTTGAAGCCGGAAGGCATGTGAGAAAAACAAAATTTTTCAAGTGGAAATACACATACCACACAAGAATCATTCTTTAGGACATAAGTGTTACCTTGTTTATATTCGAAATTTGATGATTAAGGATAAGCTTGAAGATACAAGCCCTCTAATGTTGATCCACACCACTTCTTGTCAAGACTCAAGAACACTTCTTGAAGGCTACCAACAAACACCAAAGGAGGCAGGCTAGGCACACCAATGAAGAGGAAGAAGGTTAGGTTTTAAAGTGTTTTTACTTATCTAAGAGGCTCACCAATAGATGATATTGGTGGCTGAATTTTCAGCCAAAACTCACAAAGGGGCACGTGAAAATAGAGGAAAGTAGATAGGGTTTTTCCTCTAAAAACTATTAGAGAACTATGATCACAATAGCACACTTTATCGAAGAGTTTGAGTCAGATTTTTTAACCAAAAATTCTAATCATGAAGCATCCCACACGTGAAGAAAAGATAGAGTTGTTGCATTTCAAAAATTGCCAACAACCTCCTATCTTATCCTCCTAAGACCAAGTCAATTACTTGGGATTTATTTTTTGCCAAATGATAATCATATATCAGCCGTATATAAGCCCATAATCAGCCCTCAAACTTCTTCCTAAAATCTAGGACATGAGCATGATAAGATACTAGTTGAATTCAAATTCAAATCTAGCTCTTATCTTCTTTTGATATGAAACTAACTACTATTGAACATGACTGCTCACACTCATGACTGCTCACACTCATGCTCTCAGACATCCTACACGAGAACAATTCTTGAGAGGCGTCATACCTCTCATGCCTGCCTTTAACATCATACAACTCCTTGAGATGCAAGATGATAGAAGGAGCATCCATATGCTCTTGCTGCTTTTGTAGCTCAGGCGACATGGATGCCAACATGATGCATACTGCCATTATATTGTCATTCATGTGCTGCTTATGAGCTTCTATATCGTAGAACTCATTGAAACAACCACTTCTACTTCGCTTTAATTCATATTTATTTTATAAAATTTTGGGTTTTTTTTTTTCCGAAAACAGGAAGAATAAAGGTTTAAATAATTTTCTTGTTAATTTTGAAAATGATTTAACAATATAAACATTAACGCGTCATCTAAATAACGTAGTTTAAGTCGTTCACACATACTTGCCATACAAACCATTATTATCAGTTTATAGTTTGATGCTTAAACAGTCCAAACAGTCCATACAGTCCATGTAACCACCGCTTCTATTACGTGTTTCATTTATTTGCAGCGGATTTTTTTTTTTTTTTTTTTTTTTAAAAA
>PYAF01003513.1:103958-123189 GCA_007407185.1 Glycine tomentella | reverse complement strand
TTTGGGTATCTTATAATAACAACAACATCGGTTTTCATTTAAAAACCGATGTTAATATATTTCCCTTAACATCGGTTTTGCTAAAAACCTGTAAAACCGATGTTAAGTCGTTGCCTTTAACATCGGTTTTGTTCAAAATCTGGAAAACCGATGTTAAATTATTCCTGTTAACATCGGTTTTTCTTAAAAATCTGGAAAATCGATGTTAAAGTCTTTCTGTTAACATCGGTTTCTCTTAAAAACCTGGAAAATCGATGTTAACGACAACAACTTAACATCGGTTTTGGAGGTTTTTAACGAAATCGATGTTAACAAAGTCCATTTATTTACAAATTTGCCACCGCGTTTTCGTTAACATCGGTTTTCCCAATAACCGATGTTAAAATGGCGATGTTAAAACCTATTTTTCTAGTAGTGCAAGGATTCTAAGATCTAGGATTTATCCTACCAATCCATCTTACTCGTTCGAGCCGATCACCAGGTCAAACCAATACCAATTATTGTGCAATTGAGGGGGATAAACATCAGAGAAATTTATACCAATGAACTTCAAGCAACTACATCAGTGAATCTGATATTATACTTTAACCTAAAACCTTAAGGCTCAGGCTTATAGGTCTTTTCCTTCACTTATATGATGCTTCTCAACTAAATTGTACTCCAACACAAATGCTTCTCAACACTTAGATTTACTCTAATTGTTTGTCATGTGAGAAAGCTTTTCCTTACACCTAACCAATTTTTGATTGTGCATTTGAGCATACAAAATTATAAAAATTCTTTAGTGTTGTATAGAAAAAGGCAAAACCTGTCAAGGGTTACTATTCAACCCCTTCTCGTGACTCTTTAATTCATTTTAGTAAAGATGTGAGAAAAGAAGAATTCAATTAAAGTGAAAGCTAGAAAGATTTTTAGTTGTTCAACCCTTCACACCATAAGCCCTTTTTAACAAATCCATCAACAACTATAACTACCTCTAACTGAAATTTAGTTGCTCAGAAAATATTAATTAATTACTCCTTATTTGATTCAAGTCATATTTTACTAGGAATGGTCTCATTTATTATCCCCAGTTAAGTACAGATGAACCCTCTTGCTCTTTTTTTAATTCCTCTCTTTCATTTCTTAGCATAATATATTTTACATATAACTTCTAATCACACTTTGACAGCTTCTTGGTTGTTGCTGGTAGCAAAGAAAGAGATGCTGGCAAAAGAGAAATTATTCCCTTCATTGTAATTCTGCACACTGAAAATGTGACCAGTATTCCTTGACAAGCTTTCCGAACAATGATTTTTCATTCTTCATCAAGTTCATTGGCTCATCATACTCCACCAGTTTTCCTATAAAAACAATCATACATTTCATTTCATTTAAGGAGAACAAGTAAATGATAAAATGGTCTCTTCACCCTTTCAGGTACCCTTTATGGCTATATTTTATATGTTCGCATTTTTGCCACAGAAGTGAAAACGCCAAATCAACTACCTCGTAATTAGGCTAAAAATATGTTTAAAGTCTTTAATAAATTACTAAATTTGGTTTTAATCTCTGAGAAATTAATAACTTTTATTTTTGGTCCCTAATAAATTTTGTTCATTATGTATTAGTGATTTTGAAAAAAATACTTGATAAGAACTAATAACAAATGAACAACATTTAATTTATTAAGGATCAAAATAAAATTTACTAATTTATCAAGAATTAAAATAAAAATATCAAGAACCAAAAATAAAATTTGTGTTTTATTAGAAACTCAATAAAAAAATAATATTATTAAAGATCCAAAATAAAATTTGTTAATTTATGATAAATTTAAAACATATTTTAACCCTTTTGTGTATAAGCAAGTCGCATATTAAAATTGTAATCAGGAGCATAGGGATTGACTAGTATTTGTACTCTCAACTTGCCCACTTACTAGCAAAATATTATGAGGTCAACAGCAGAAAAAGGCTATAGAGTTTTGGGTTAGTCAGATAAAGTGTATGTTTAATCAAATTAAATAAAGGATATTCAATGTGCAACTTACCATCACTAATAGCAAGAACCATAGTGCAATCCATCACGGTTGGTATCCTGTGAGCTACAGTGATTACTGTACAATTTCCAAACTCAGTCCTAATGGTTTTCTGCAGAATCAAATCTGTTGCATTATCAATTGATGCAGTAGCTTCATCCAGCACCAATATCTTACTTCTTCTCAAAAGAGCGCGCCCTAAACAGAACAACTGCCTTTGACCAATGCTCCAGTTTGATCCATCTTCATCAACTGAGTAACATTTTTGTCACTGGTCTTAATAACAAGGAAAGAAGTGTTTGAATCAAAGTTGCAACAACGAAATTTGAAACATTGGAAGTGCACCTGAGGAGTCTAAGCCACCTTCTTTATTCTGGACTGCCTCTTGCAATTGACACTTACCAAGAACCTTCACAAGCAAGCTATAATAATCAGTTCACATTTGCAATGAAAGAAAAGATAATTAATTAGACTGTAGCATGTGTTACCTCCCATATCTCTTGATCAGAATGCTGAGATAAAGGGTCCAAATTATATCTTACTGTCCCATTGAAAAGGGTAGGATCCTGAGGTATGGTACAAAAACGCGACCTCAGGTCATGAAAGCCAATAGACGAGATGTCTACACCATCGACTACGATTTTTCCACCTGCCGGCTCCACCAGACGAAATAAAGCACCGATAAGAGTGGACTTACCACTGCCTGTCCTGCCAACAATACCAATCTTGTGCCCTCCTTCAAATGTGCAAGTGATACCATGGAGTACAAGTGGACCTTGAGGCCTATATCTTATCTGTTAGGTATAAAGAAGAAAATAATGCATTTCATTTAAACTCCCATATTTTTTAACACTATGCTGCAAATTTTAAAAAATGTAATATGACCAAGTACCTGCAGATCATGTATTTCTACTTTTCCTGTATCAGGCCAATTCAAAGGAGGGCGATTTCCTTCTATTACTTCTTCGGCCTCACTTGGTATATGCATATACTGAATTAGCCTCTCTACAGATATTATTTGATTTGCTAGAATGCATTGACTTTGAATTGAATAAACTAAGGAAGCGTTTAGTGAAAGGCCATAAGAAAGGGCCATGCCAATAAATCCTGGAAACAATGAATATTAAAAGTAAGAATTTGCATAAGAGAGATACTGCTATAGTCTAATGATAAGAGCATACAATTTGAAGAATTATTAGAAGACCCTAACAGCTACATTTCAATGGTAACAATAACTGAAGTCTCACCAGATGTTAAAGTCCCAGGTGGAAGCATAACCATGCAAAGCGCCACGGAGGCAAGAACAACTGCACAGGCTGATTCTAATCGAAGGATCAACCACTCATTTGAAGAAAAACTATGGAAGAAAGGACTAGCATTGGTATCTATTAGATTGAGATTCTTAACAAAAAAACGATCTTCCTCTTCAAAAGCCCTTATTGTCATTGCTCCAGCAACAGTTTCGGCTACATGATTAGCTACAAAGGATTTTGTTGTGCCATTCATCCGCATATATTCTTTTGCAGCAGCAAAGTAACGTCTCTATAAAATAAAAATCCCTTATATCTACGTGACTTGGTAATATAGAATCCTTATGAAAATGTGGTCTACAGTTCTATCCCTAACAATCCCATTCCAATTTTTTTTACTTAAATATGTATAAAATCCCTGATAAATGATTGAAATTTGTTTTGGATTTCTAATAAATTTTTTCGTTCTTTCAAATCCCCAATATATTAAATTTTTTGTTTTAAGTCTTTACCATCAATTAAGTTATGATATTAATGATTGTGAGGGAAGTGATGATATTAATGATTGTGAGGGTGCCAGGTTGTCACTTAATTGATAATAGAGACTCAAAACAAAAGTTTTAATATATTAACACTCAAAATAACAAAATTATTTATTAAAGACTCAGAACAAAATATGATCATTTATCAAGTACCTTAAACATATTTAAGACATTTTTTTTATAGCAAATATGAATTGCAGCATAAGGTGAGAGGGTCAAGCATTGTTTATACTTCAACTTTTTAGATATATAATGGGTTCACAACACCAATCAATAATATTCTAAATTCTAATGTCAAAACAAATTATAGAATGATTACCAAAAGTTACAAAAAGAACAGAGAAGGAGTTACCAAATCAACCATGTGACCAAAAAGATAAAACCTGAATAGTTAAAGAATGTCAGTCACCCCACTCCTCTCCTTCCAAAGAATGAGTATCATGCACTTATATAGGACGGTTTTATCCTCTGAAAATTGATTAATATAGCAAGCACCATATTATTGTTGCAATATAATTCAAAGATGAATGGGCTCATTACCTGCAAGAGGATAACTACATAAACCATTGGTATAGCAACAAACAACACTTGCCAGGTGACGATTCCTAAAACTGTGAGATCAGCATAGCAGTTTATTGTAGCTCCCACGGTATAAGTGAGAACGAAAGGGACATCAAGATCCACAATGCTCAAATCCAATGAGACCTAAACAAGGAAACAACAGTAAAAAAATATACTATTTCTTTCATTTCATTTAATTCCATTGCAAGGCGAAAACCTTTTAGTAATATGCTTACCCTGCTAAGTATCCTTCCCGAAGGCGTCGAATCATAAAAAGACATAGGCGCACGAAAAAGTGAGTTCACCAACTGAGAAAACAAATATTTTGATGATTGAAGACCCAAAGCAACTGCAAGAAGACTTCTGATCAACATGAAAACTATAGAACCGACTCCAATCAGCAGGTAAACAACGATCATTTGCAATGTGCTGACTCGGTGATTGTCAACATTAGCAGCCATCCATGAGTTTTGTAATATCTGGCTGATCACAAACATAAGATGAGACAGAGAAGCCACAGAGAAGTAAATATAACCTCTGTTCTGATTCAGATACTGTGAATAGGGCTTCAACCCTATGTCTCCTCTTTCTCTCTCTTCTTGCTTTATTAATTGATCACCATTTAATGGTTTGAATTTCTTCTCTATGAAACACTGACTAATCTCTCTGCCAGAATTTGAATGTCTTGATGCAGGAGTAACATCTACGAGCTGACCAGAACCAGCAGTCTCTTTGTGAGCATTGACAAGGTCCCGAAATTTTTGGTTTGAAGTCAGTAATTGATGATAAGGGGCAGCTTGTAGGATTTTCCCATCTGACATCAACTATATATAAAAAAAGATGTTCATGAACAATTTTTACATAGCAAGTCTATGTTTGTATTATTAACGGAAAAAAAAAAAAAAGGAATTGACAAATAAGAATAGTGCTCGAAAGATTAAATCAGAAACAAGAGGACAAATATCAACTCTTAAGGTCAAGTATTCAAATCAAGCCTTTTTCCTTAGAAACTTTAAATAATTTAAGGTCGCAATCTTTTATGATTCTATTAGAAACTAGCAAGTATACATGATTTAGTGAAAAAGTCTCGGCAATATATATTTTTCATTCAGAAGCAGTTAGTTATTATATAAGGGATATGTTGAGATGTTGCTACCAGTCTTTTTGTAAGCAACAGGTAGGAAGAAGATAAACGGTACGAGAAGAGAAAAAACCTAGAATATCAAATGTTCGTAATGCTTTAGTTTTGAGATTACTAAGGTAAATGCAACTTTGAAAGAAGATACTTCTAACTTCTAAGGATCTAAATTACCAAAGAGATATAGAGACTAAACATATAACAAAAATCTTAACTTCAAATTTTGTCACTCATTTAAAATTATCAGGTACATGCAGAAGATAAAAATGAAAGGAAAGAACAATGTTCTAAATTAATGCCTTGAGATAAAAGAAATTACCAAAACAGAGTCAAATGCTGGGAGAAAGTCAACTTGATGAGTCACAAGTAAGACAGTCTTCCCTGCAAGACCTTCCAATATGTATTCCTGCAAAATTTCAAGAGTTCAAAACCATATTTCATTAAAGAATGATGCTGAAGATAAAAATGCAATTTGTGAAGAAAGGAAAAAATCATTACATTAAACAAATTTGTGGCTGTATGAGCATCAACAGCACTAAATGGATCATCCAAGAGATATACATCAGCATTCTGATAAAGAGCACGAGCAAGTTGAACTCGCTGCTTCTGACCCCCACTCAGGTTAACACCTCTCTCTCCTATTTCAGTAAACTCACCATGAGGAAACAACTCAATGTCCTTCACCAATGAAGACCTATGAAGTGTCTCTTGATACCTTTCAACATCCAAAGCTGATCCAAACAAAATATTTTCCTGTATTGTTCCTGTTGGTATCCATGCTGTTTGAGAAACATAGGCAAACTTCCCATAAACTGCAATCTGTAAAATACAAAGAGAATTCAACACTGATTAACTTTACTGATAAAGAGAAAGAAAGGAAAAAATACACTCCATAAGTTGAATTTAGGCACAAAATGACATATATATGCAGGCAGAAATTTATATGGTCATCGTAGTTATAACCAAATAAAGTATCAAAAGTTTTAGTTGTGTTTCAGAAAGATGTTAAAGCTTACATTTCCTTTAGTGTTAGGAACTTCTCCAAGAATTGCAGCGAAGAGAGTTGATTTTCCTGAGCCAACTTCTCCACAAAGAGCAATCTTTTCCCCAGGTCTAACCTCTAAATCTATGTTTCTCAGTGTTGGCTTCGATACATTACATTCCCATGAAAAATCTGCAGATTTGATTAAAATTGAACCCTTGAGCTTCTCATTAAAGCACCTTTTCCTGACATTTGAACTCTGCAGCTCCGGTGCATCAAGGAACTTTACAATCCGTGCAAATGCAACTTTTGCTTGAATGACCACTCCAATTACATCAGGGACGACAGAAATTGGATCTTGCACGAGACGTAAAGTTGCCACAAAAGTGAAAAGGTTATTTGCATGCAAAGGAATTTTTAAGAAGTAACATGCAGCAAAGGAAGCTGCATAGACCAAAATAGGCGAACACCAAAAGAGAATGATGTTGTATGCTTTTTGTAATAGCACTGAAGATAACCATTTGATTTCCACATTTCTTAAGCTTTCTATAGCATTTTTGAAATGGATTTCCCATGCATATAACTTCAACACTTTCATATTCAGTAAAGCCTCCGAACTAGCCTTCAATCTCTCATCTTGTGCCACCAAAAGTTTGGTCAGGAACTTATGCTGTAACTTTGCCAGTGGAGTATTGCAAAGCACTGTGAGAACTATCACCACCAATGAGGCAATTGTTGCTAGCCCAACAGCATGAAAAAGAATTATTAATGCAATACATAGTTGGACAATTATTGTCCACGTTTGGTGAAACCAAAATGGAAATTCTCCAATCCTATATGCATCTACAGTCACATAATTCATTATCTCACCACCAGAGTGAATCAATCTAGCAGCATTGGATAATCTCAGTTGTTTTTTATAAATGGCTGCAGTAAGTTGTGACCTAACTTTCAGACCAACAAGTCTGCTACGGAAATACCACTGTCTTTGTGAAATGGATTCTACAATCTTTGCAAATAAAAATGAAATGGCCAATGCATAACCTTCATATTTGAAACTTCCTTTACCCTCAGAGACCAATATAAAGGCATTCAGTAGTAGAGGACTTGCAGAAAGAGTGAAAACCTTGAGCAATGCAAAAAGTCCTGACATCAAAATCTCTCTCTGATGGCACAAAATTATTGCCCACAAATACGATTTTTGTGACAATGGTTCCTTTTTTTTCTGCCTACTCAATTGATCTACAAATGACAAATAGCAGCTTTCCGCTCGATCCGACTCTGGCAACTTTGGAATATCCTCATCTTGAAGTGTTTTCTTTTCACCCTCTTTCATCAATGGACTCAACCAACAAAATGAAATCTTACTAAAGAATCCAGCTTTGGCAAATGGACTTGCACGGCTAATGGGATCATCTTCATTTAATTGGCCACTTAAAGGGGCATAAAGACATTCTTCATTTTCTCCATCATTTTCTTCATAATTACTTATTTTATATGTGCATAAGAGTAGAAAAATTGCCCCAGAAAAAGATAGAACATCTAAAGCTGCCTTCAGGGACAGTTCTCTGCTACTAATTGTGCAAGACATAGATAAAGCACAGAGAAAACCAGAAACAAAGAACATAAGAATACTAAATAGCCACAACCATGCCCTTGGAAGTTGTTTCAGCTTAAGACTTGCAGTTAAACCTACTAACAACCATGTGAATCCCTGAAATTCTGGCAGCCACCAACTAAGTGGAAAACCAATGTGGGTTTTCCTTAACTTCTCTAAAACCCAAATTCCTAAGCACAAATGCAACAACCCAACAGAGGCATTGAGTATGGCTGAAACTAGCTGCAAATTCGAATATCTTTCCACCCAAAACGGCCTCAACGAAGACTTCTGAATCACTAATGCCATCATGATCAGTAGTAACACATCAAAAAAAATGATCATCAAATGTATGATGCATGTGGAAGGATCTTTCAAAAACCTCAAATCATAACAGAAAAGCTTTCCTGTAGTCTCAGAACAAACAGAATCCCCACAAATCATTCTCCAAAAATCCTCCATCTTCTTTGTAGCTTCTCTTTTCAGCTCCTACTCTGTAACTTCAAATAATAAACTGTAACACAATCTTGTCTTTACTGGGAATTTTTTTTCCCTTAAACTTGAAAAGTACTAAACCCAAAACTTAGCCACCAATAAGCTTTAGTAAAAGCAAGCCAACTTCGAAACATCGCGATAAGCAATTTTTAAGGGAAAAAATAATTACCTAACACAAATATAATGACAATAATAAATATTAAGCTGCATATATTTCTGAACGTAATAAGTTTAATTTAATCATATGATAACAAAAGTATTAAAACTCTATTTACCCCAGAAAGTGACAATTTAACCATACGAATTACAAACAAGACTCTTAATTGTGTTGAGCAATTTGCTTATAACGACAAAATCAAACCTTCAGTCACTACATTGAGGACTAGACGCACGTAGCAAACTCAACGGTTAAGAAATGTGTTAAGATTTAACTTTTAAGAAAATCCTGCTTCTGTGAAGTACATAATAGTAACAGAGTTTACAATGCATGCAAAACCGCCAAATAATTTCAGCATTGTCACGGGTTGATAACATTACTCAATGATTCATCCCAAGATACCCAAAAACATTTTGTTCATAAAATCAGAATTCAGAAAGAAGAGGGAGAGTGAGAATCTGATAGAGACACAACACTGAACATTGAACTCAATGTAAAAAATATATAAATAAAGAAACAAATGACATAATTAGTATCCGAAAGTTGAAGACCAACATACTCGTTACCTCAATGTAGACGTGTTTGTCTCTTGGTAAAGCGTTAATAAATAAATAATGTGTTGCACACTTGCACCAGAATTTTTTGTGTTAGAAAAAGAAACTAAAGTTTTGTGTCTGTTTCTCTTTGGATTGTGGAAGTGCTATTATATATTTCTCGTGGAAGAATGTGGAAACCAGAGAATGTGACTGAAGAGAGTTACGTTGGAACTTAGATGAACACAAGAATGCATGTGTGAGTGGGAGGAAGAGTGAGTGACTGAGTATATATGTTGCCACCTTAAACGTTCCCTTCATTATTGCTATTTTGGTATTTCCATTTTCGAAATGAAGACATTTGCTTTTTTATTTTCTGAAGTTGAATGAGTGATTAAAAATTTATTTTGTGACGAATGCCAGGGCAGTGAAGAATGCACGAAAATTTCAATTTATATTTAAATTTGTTTAATACTTGTTTGATTTGACGTTGGAAAATGAATTCTAAGTCTAAAATTAATTTTGGATGTATTTTATATGTTTAATTTCATGTTAGAAAAAAATTTAGAATTAGTTTTGAATTCAAAATTAATTACGGATTGAAACAATTTTAAGTAGTTTGTGTATTGAATAAAAAATTTATAGTAGATTTTACTATTAATTTAATTTTATAATAAATCATTCAAACATAAATCACATTACTTCAAAATTAATTTTATAAAATTCATTCATCGAAAACATCCCAATATATAGTTACTTCACTTTTCTTTATTTTTCAATTTAATGCTAACGTTACTGCTCAATCATTGTAATGTTTAATCAACTAGTGCAATCAATATATGTCAAATTTAGGAAATCGTTGACGTATCCATATACTTAATTAACCAACTACCAACATGTTTGATACGAGTGTCTAGTTGTTATACCAACTGGTTGAATGGAACACGACAAGGTTTGACATCTGAAGATTATAGGTTTGATTGTCATTCTTAATAAATCTAAGTATCTTGAATTTCGATACCGGCCATTCCCTCTCCTAAAATTTATTTATAAAAAAATGAGTATTTGACTAATTTATAAAATTTATCTTGAATTTTTATATTTTCTTAAATTAATATACTCAAATCAATTTAAATTCATTTAGATTAATGTTTGTTTTATATAAGAAGAATTTATTCTATCAGAAAAGAAACATGTATTAAAAAGTAGGTTATGAGTCTATTAAATGTATATTTGACTTTCTGTTAATTTACCTTCCTTTATCTCTATAAAATTAATTTTCATTTTTTAAAATACAATAGTAAAACAATCTTATATTGTAATTTAAATTATTTACTGTAAATTTAAAATATAACTTATAAATTAAAAAATATTTATTTATTATATTTTTAATGATATATTTATTATAAATTTTAATTATATTAAAATACATATTTATCATGTACAAACTAGCATCTAAAATTATAGTTAAAGGTAGCTTGGAGTAATTTCTAACTACTGAAAATCAAGAAGAAAATGAAAATGATTTATTAGTTAATTTCGCACACTCCTAATTCCTAATTAAAAAGTAAAAAACCAAACCTCAGCACCCAAAAAACAAACAAAATAAAAACAAAAACAGCACGAAGTTTGGGTTGGGGATTCCACCAATAAAACAACCTAGTAACTAATAATCCAAATCCAACAAATATCATCCCTTAAAGGCAAAATCCGCATTCCGCAACATCTGTATTACACTAACACTAGCTAAACACCAAACATAAATAAATTAAAGTTTCTATTTTGCCTATAAAATCTGCATCAAACTACTATCAACGTCACTATAAAAGACAAATTATCATACATTGATTATACGAAACTTGAAGTTCTTAACAATAGATTTAAAAAGGAGTAAGTACGTGCCACAACCCCTTCTTTTTGTTTCTAAATAATTGAATTTAATATATTTCATTTTAAATATATAGGATTCCATTATAACTACTTATAGCTTTCCACTATATATTTTCTGACGTCTTTTTTTAGTATATTTAAATAACTAGACAAATAATTTATGTTCCTCTAAACTTTAGAAAATAATTATTAAAAAATAATATATGAAAACTACCATATTAGTTGACACTCAAATAGAGAAAGAAGAGAAGTATAAATAGGTGTTAATAGTGTTTGTAATGTTAGTCTCTATATATAATTATCTAAAATTATTTTATTTATCTAATTTATTTATTTTCTCATATAGTATTAATTTTTAATGCAGTATAGTTATATACTTTTTTATTTATAAAAAATATTAGATACATATAACACATTAATTTTTGTATATTTTATGCATGTGAAAATTTAGTTTTTTTACTATAGTTTTTTTTTTGTTACTCACTCAAACCGAATTTTTTACTTTGTCCCTGATATAGATATTTGAAAAAATAAATATACGACACAAACAGTATATTTGGTTAGAGAGAAATAAAGGAGAGGATGATTTTAAAAAAAAAAAAAATTACCTCATTTGTTTACAATTTTTAGAGAGAATATATATAAATGTTACACAAAGAGTATATTTTGTTTCGCTGATCACTTCATAGTGTACTATATTAGAAGAGGATGGCAAACTCAACGGTTGAGAAATGCATGTGTTTTTTTTTTTTTTTTTTTTTTAGGAAGAGAAATGTGTTTAGAAAACCCTGCTTCTGTGAAGTACATAGTAACAGTTTTTCAATGCATGCAAAAGCGACAAAGAACTTCAGCATTGTCACGGGTCGATAACATTACTCAATGATTTCATCCCAAGATACCCAAAAACATTCTGTAATTTCTGTTCATAAAATCAGAATTCAGAAAGAAGAGGAAGTGAGAGAATCTGACAAGGACAAAACACTTTACATTGAACTCAATCTAACAAATGGAAAATAATGAAAAAAACTATTTCACATGTTAATATAACAAAAACCACATTTATTTATAAAAAAAATAATTAAGGATAAATAATTAAATTTGTTTGTAAATGTGATGTGGTGATAAATTGGTCTAAAAGATAAAAAAAAATATAAATTTAGTATCTGAATATATAAGAAAAAAGTAACAAATTAGTCATATCATTAAATTTATTAACATTTTACATTTTTATGGATGAATTTAATTATTTATGCAATAAATGAAGAAGAAACAAACTACACGTCTAAGATCACGATTCACGACAATAATGGAATAAACATTTAGTAATAAAAAAATAGTAACAATGCATGAAAAAGAAGAAACATAGAATTATAGAAAATGGAACTTCAAACTGAAAGCCAAAAGTTGAAGAAGATCAACGTACTCGTTAGGTTACTTTTGATGTGTTTATCCCTCGGTAAAGGGTTAATAAATGCTGTGTTGCAAGGGAATTATTTCTTGTGTTTCAAAAAGAAACTAAAGTTGTGTGTTTGTTTCTCTTTGGATTGTGAAAGTGCTGTATGTGGAAGAAAGCACAAGTCGGTTGGAAATGAAAGAGAACAAGGGAAGAGAGATGGTACTTAGATGAAGAACACAATAATGCATGTATGGGTGAGTGAGAGAGTGAATGTGGGTATATATCTAAGTCCTCACTGCTAACGTACCCTCCATTACTATTTTGATTTTTCCATTTTCGAACTGAAGTCATTTCCTTTTCTTCTTCATTTTTTTTTTCTAAAGTTGAATGAGTTATTGGATATTTTGTGACGAAATAAATATTTTGTGACGAATGCATGGGCGGTAAGGAATGCGTGAAAAAAATTCAATTTAGTTTTAAATATTTATTTATTTATTTTAAATTTCATGTTAACGTTACAATCTAATCTTTGTAATGTTTAATCAATGTGTCAAATATAGGAAATCGTTGACGTGTCCATTTAAAACTAAATATATTGTAATATATATATATATATATATAGAGAGAGAGAGAGAGAGAGAGAGAGAATGGTATCTTAATTATATGAAAATAAGAGAATTAAACATGGATGGTATAATTAAACATGAAAATTAAGATTTAATGTTATGTGATCATTTAAAAAGTCATGTGATTATTCGACATTAAATCTTAAATTCTTCATATATAGTTATACGGTCCATATTTAAATCTTTCACTCTCATAAGACATGTCATCATATATATATATATATATATATATATATTGGTCTTAGGTCAGAAATCACGGGTGCCCCTAACCCAATGGATTAGAAACTAATCTTGCTTGCATTATGTGGTTACTGCTGGCCTAAGAAAATTTTGCACATTGTGAGAATCAAACATAAGTTCTCCTATTAAATAGATTGTTCTCGCTCATGTGAGCAGAGCGGAACCTTATACCACTGTGTCAATCCTTTGGATTTTTTATCTATCTATCTATCTATTTCTCTCTCTCTCTCTCTTTATATATATATATATATATACATATACATATGTATATGTAATTATGTATATACGTATGTATGTTTCCAAGACAGGTATTAGGGATTCACAACAACACACACTTTGTTCAACTAAACGGAGTTAGATCATCTTAGTTAAAATTTTATGAAAAATATATTTTTAAAAAATTACAATGTTTTTGACACCTAAACTTTTTAGAATTTATGTTTGTAATCCACAATCTAAATTTTGATGGGTCAATATCTTTTTCAAGTAACAACGTGACCTTTGCAATCTAGCAAAGACTTGTCATGTTATCAACATGTACAACAAAATAATAAATACATATAATATTTTTGTAATTGTGTTCTTACTTTTCAATCCTTCTTCATCAACTAGTCTAACGTCCTTAACTGGTTTAAACATATGCAGGATCGGTCCAATGATAAGCGAGACTTAAAATAAATTTAAAAGATTTTTTTTTTTGCTTCAAATATATTAGACCTTTTTACAAACATACGTGACTTTTTAATCAATGTAACACCCTGATGAATCACATTAGAATGAAAGAGATTTAAAGACTATGCAGGTATGAGACTATACAACTAAGGATGACTTAAAAGAGTTACTTGGTACTACCTATACCAATAAGATGCATATATTTTTCGATAACCTATCACATAAGAACTTCACAGTTAAACATGTTTGGCTTTGGAATAGTTATAGGATGGGTGACCTTTTGAGAAAAGTCTTGTGTTGGTTTGTGGGGTTAATCATTGATCCTAGAAGCAGGTAGAGTTGATTGTAGAGGTCTCCGAAAGGGCTACCTACAAAGGGTTATGACCAACAAGGATGTTGAGTGAGTGCCATCTTGTGAAATAGGTAGTGTGTGAGTCATTGAGAAGTCAACAATAAGAGATGTTACAAATGATATTAGAGCAAATCTCTCTCTTAGTACGGTATGGTTCGAGGAAGAACCAAGCAGAAGTTGGTGGGCATGTGTAACACCCCGACGAATCACACCAAAATAAGAGGGATCTAGAGGATGTGTAGGTATGAGATTGTACAACTAAGGATGACTTAAAAGAATTAATTGGTATTACCTATACCAGCAAGATGCATCTACTTTTCGGTAGTCTATCACATAAGAACTCCACAATTAAGCGTGTTTGGCTTGGAGTAGTTATGAGATGGGTGACCTTCTAGGAAGTTTCCCAGTAAGGATGTTGAGTGAAGTATCGTAATGTGTAAGTCATTGAGAAGTCAACAATTAGGGATGTTACAATCAACATATAATGCCTTTTTTATATTTATAAATACTAATAGTAAATATTTTTTTCTTGTAGGCCTAATATGTAAGTTTAAATTGCTTTATCCTTAGGTCGACCCTAAACATATGAGAGATTATAAATGCACCTAACCCAACAAATTAAACTTAAGTGCCCTATGAGATTCTTTGACTATGTAACAAGTCATTTGTTGGATATAGGAGGAACTGAAGAAGAAGATCAAGGATAAAGTGTTGGTTGTTATTTTGAAATTACAAAATATCTGTAACCAACCTGATAGTGGTCAACAATAATTCAGGAAACTAACCACTACCCACATCCCCTATTTTTTTGCAACATTAACGTCTCTTCTTTTAGCACATCGTAACTGACCCTTTGATGGCAAGTGGTCTATAAATAAGTGTGTCTACAGCCTTCTTGGGTCCCTAAACTCATTCTATATACATTAGCATATACACCATCTAGTGCTTTAGAATCAGAGTTTAGAAGACTCAAGAGAGATCTTCAGTGCAATCCAAAGACTCAAAACCGTGAGCAATGGCGGGAGGTATTTATGATCTTAATTTTTCCGCACTTAATTTAATTGCTTATGTTGTTTATGCATGATTAGATTATTTAGTTTTCTTACATTTGGTATCAGAGCCCGTTTATTGCCTCTGCCTTGCTTTGTTTAACACTCATATATGTGAAATATTATTTTATTAAAATATGAGAATTTTATTTGAATGTTTTAATTATTAAGTTTTGGAATCATATGGAAATTGAGTTTCTAAAATTTATGTAAATTAAAACATGGATTTCGGTGTTGAAAAAGGCTGAAAAACCATTGGATTTTTAATTCGGGTCCGTGGGTTACAATTGGGTCAAAGTAACCCAGCTCAAGGTTGAAGATGATGAACAATAATAAATAAATAAAAAGAAAGCTTTTAGTGTTGGTGGGGGTTTGAACCCATGAGTTTCGCTTAAATAATACTCACATCAACCACTAAGCCACATGAAACTATTTGATATTTTCTTGTTTTATTTGTATGTTATATGTTTTTGCGTTCCTGTTCAATTTTGGAATTTATAGAATTTTGATTTATTTTATGCATGAATATATTATGGAAGAGTTTATTCTATGCATATATATTAAATCAAATGCATAATATTATGTTTCAATTATGCAATTATGTATGAGAGTTTTATTTACCATTATATTATATCTTGATCTTGAAGTGTATAATATGATTTATTCTCATATAATTAAGTTTTATGTCTAAGTGATCTTTATAATTTTAATTAATTATGGATTAGTCACAATATCTATAATTTAATTAAAATTATATATTAAGTTGTTTAAAGATCATATGAGGAATTAGAAATAATATTGTAATTTATTGGTACTATTTCCATTTTTATTTTATTTATTATTTTATTTTGATTTGTGTAACGGTTGTGATATGAGTACGAATAGCATTAGGCATTATGCTAATGATGTTATTTATGCTATCATGACTTGGCAATTCAAGAATTCAAAATAAAATGAAATGCACTAGATGGGGTTCCCGTAATCAAATAAATGGTTATAAAGCATTTTGCCAATTGAACTAATGACAATTTTGTGATATATGTTCACATGACCTATTGTTATTCTGTTATTACATGTGTTAATTTATGTTTCTCTATACATGTAATATTAAGTTGATTAATCTAAATGATTGATTATTTAATTTTATTTTTTATGGTTAATTGCAGTAAAATTAATTTTGGAAATTAGATAATATTTAGTGATCTTTATAGTTTAATTAATTAAAGCTAGCCACAACAACTTTAATTATTTAAATTATATATTAAGACTCTTTAGATCATATAAGGTAGATCATATTAATTGTAATTAGTCATATATAATATAATAGATATCATCCCACAGGAATTTCTATTATAGTTTTGTATGATTAATTAGGATAAAATATTAAAATTATATTTTTTGATTTGCCCACAGGGATCAAGAAATATAAATTGATAGTTTTATCATAATGTTTATGTGAATTTAATTGAATTAAAATTTTAACCCACAGGCAAATTTTATGTCACTAAATTCATAATTTTATAAGCATGACTTACATTGGTAAAGCATGAAACATTTTTTTTTGTCTCAAATTTTAAGGATAAGCATATATGTTGAATTATTTTGCAACTATACAACCTATTAATACAGTTGATGTCCCAGAATTGAGAGGGGATTATTTTCTATCTGGAAAGAAAAGATTTTGCTGATGTTAGGGTATATGAACATTGATTATGCTATCTTAAAACTAAGCCACGGCAATTACAAGGAACAATATATATTATGGTATATAGGCTGGTATTAAGGGCTCAGTTGAATAGTATGACAATGTGAGAGTGTTCCTGAAGTACAATGATGAACAATTTGAAACTTCAGGGAAGGCATTGGCCAATACCTTAATAATGATTTTTTCTTCCACGAAGCTCAATACTCTGAGGGGTGTGTGTAAGCACATCATGCATATGAGGAACATTGTAGCTCAACTAAAAACTCTAGAGGTGGACATGTCTGACTCCTTTCTGGTGCATTTTATTATGAATACTCTCCCAGCACCATATGGTTCCTTTAAAATATCTGACAACACACATAAAGACAAATGGTCTATTAATGAACTCATGACCATGTGTGTTCAGGAAGATGGGAGGTTGCAATTAGAACAAAGAGAGAGTTCTTTTATACGACTGAAAGGAATGACACATGAAGAAAGACTGTCCTAAGTTCAAGCTATGGTTTGGAAAAGAAAGGTATGTCTACCTCTTTAGTTTGTTATGAATCTAATATGATTAATCATAACACATGGTGGATTGATTTGCAATATGGTCTTTTCTATATAAATTTGCAAAATGATACCACTTATGATGTTGTGCATGTTAATGTTGGCACAAAACGATGTGTTATGAATAAGGATTTCTCTATGTTGTAGCACCTAACATTAGGACACATCTCTATCGAGAGAATTAAGAGATTGGTAAATGAAAGGGTACTTAGTGCTTTGGATTTTGCTGATTTTGATACTTGTATAGATTGCATTAAGGGTAAGCAAACTAACAAGTCTAAGAAGGTGCAAAGAGGAGCTCAAATCTATTAGAAATCATACATACAAATATTTGTTGTCCAGATATGGACACAAGTAGTCCAAAATACTTTATCACCTTCATAGACGATTATTCACGATATATGTATCTCTGCTTACTTCATTCTAAAGATGAAGCTTTAGATGCCTTTAAAGTTTTTAAGGCCGAAGTGGAGAAATAATGTGGAAAGCAAATTAAGTTCGTGAAATCTGATAGAGGTGATGAATATTATGGTAGATACATGGAGAATGGACAAGCACCTGATCTATTTGTGAAGTTTCTTCAAGAACATGAGATTGTTACCCAGTACACTATGCTTGGTTCTCCAGATTAGAAAATACACTATGCCTGGTTCTCCGGATCAGAAAGGTGTGGCAAAAAGAAGAAACCAAACCTTAATGGACATGGTGCAAAGTATGTTTAGTATTTCTAGGCTTCCTAAGTCATTGTGGACTGAAGTACTAAAGACGATAGTGTACATATTGAATCGAGTTCCAATTAAGGTTGTCCCAAAGACACCATTTGAATAATTTAAGAGTTGGAAATCAAGTTTGCGACAAGTACACGTTTAGAGATGCCTGTCTGAAGTGAGAATCTATAACCCACAAGAAAAGAAGCTTAGCCCAATGACCATTAGTGGATACTTTATTGAATATGCTGAAAGGTCTGAGGGATACAATTTGTATTGTCCATTTCAAAGTACAAGGATTATGGAATCAAGAAATATTGAATTTCTTGAGAATGACTTGATTAGTGGGAGCGATCAATCCAGAGATTTTGTTTCTGAGAAAGATCATTCAGTTACTCAACCATCCACTTCAAATCTTAGATTGGTTGTTATTAACAATACCCTTCCAGCTCAATTGGGTGTTGTGCAACCTATCATTCAAGATCCACAATCTGCTGATAATCTAGTTGATCAAATTGTTCATGAGGAGCAAGAAAAAAAATTGTTGATCAACCAATTGAACAACAAGTTTCTCAAGAAGATAATGAAACAACATTAAGGAGATCTACTAGAATAAAGAAATCAGCGATACCGAGTGACTTTGTTGTGTATCTACAGGAATCTGACTATACTATTGGAGCTGAAAATGATCCTGAAACGTTTTCACAAGCCATGAGTTCTAAAGAATCAAACTTGTGGTATGATGCTATGAAAGATGAGATGAATTCTAT
>PYAF01003513.1:55120-98408 GCA_007407185.1 Glycine tomentella | reverse complement strand
TCATATGATCCTAACATTTTTCTAATTTAAAAATATAACAAACTAAATACTATGCACAATCAGTTAAATCGACTTACTTGTCGGCAGCGCTTCGAATTCGGCAGGGCTTCGCTTCAGACAAATCAACACCCAAAATCTAGAGAGAAGGCAGAGCTAATTCTAGAGAGAAGGCGGAAGGATCAAATGTCATTTTCAGGGGATATATATAGGCCAAGGGGACCTAAACACGCCTGGCTTGGGCGTGTTTAAACATGCCTAGCCTGGGCGTGTTTGGTGACCCCAGTTTGCTAAATAATTTGAAAAACGCCCCCTTTTGCTAAATAATTAATTAAATTGTATTATTTTTCAAAATTAGCCGTCTAAGTAGTGAGTGTATTTTTAATTTTTATCTCTCCCCCTCTACTCTCTCGTTTCTCACCCTCCCCCCCTCTTTTAGCTACAGAGTTTAGGTTTTTGAAATTTGAAATTGAATGTCAATGGACTCTACAATCTATTTCTCATTTTTGTCCCTCTTTTGCATTCCCATTTCTTTGTGCTTTTTCTTTATCTTCGTGACAATGGCCAAACTGTTGCTCGCGAACTCCGTGGAGTTCAGCTCGACGAGCGTGTCGAGGCACATACGTGTCTTGGTCCATGAGCGCGGCGCTGATCCATGTCTCCACGTCGCCAACACTAGTCGGAGAGATAACTTTCCGGCATCAGCGACGCAGTTTCCGAGTGCAGAGATCGAGTCGCATTGAGCCATTCAAGCGCATCGTCGAAGAAGTTCCCGCAGACATTGATCGCTTTCTGGAGACACGTGTCATGTTCCGTATTGGCGCGGAGCTTCGAAGGAAAGCTTGAGAGCTCGTCAATGGTGACGCGGAGAAAGAGCTTGAAGAGGAGCTTTGGATCAGTGGTGTTGGATTCTGGTAACGAGGAGATTGCGGAGAAACAAGAGTTAGGGTACTGAGTCACATCGCAAACCACTATGAGTGACAGTCGGGGCTACCTCAGTTTGTGGGGGTGAGCCAGAGGAGAGCGATGATGAGATATTGCGCATGTGTATCACCGCAATTAGAACTATGGAAGAGACTGCGATGATTATGAGGCGCTTACGTGTCTTCTTCTGATAGGATTGCTGCTCCAACTCATCTACTTTGCCATAACCCTTGAAGGACTTGATTGTATCCATACTTGTTTGGTGACAATGTCCACTCTGTTTGAAAAAAAATAAATGGCTCTGGAAGGTTTACCCAATGAAACCCCCACCCGTTCCCCAAATCGACAACGCGTCCGAGTCTCCAAGCTTCGACTTCACTGGGAGGTTTGTCGGATACATGAATATTGGTTTAAGCTCAGTTTTTTTATTCTTCACTTTGAACTGGTTTACAATGTTTAAGGTTCATAATATTTTATATGGTTCCTACAATTTAATGTTTCCTTTCTTAACCAGGCAAAGCTAGCAGTTTTAGATTTTTCTGAAAATGGTGCTGGGATACTATCAGCTGCTAGCACAGTTACCAATACTTTTCTCTTGGTTTTTGTTGCTGAATAGGGCGATAAGTCATTTTTCTCCATGATTGGTGAGTTCTAAAGTTAGAAATTTTGGTTCACAAAACATAACTGTTATATATGGACCACTTATAATTATAACACCTTTCTTCTCATTGGTATCGTTCTTTTATGATTTTACTATTCTTCGGTTTGAAATTATAGGAGACATGAATCTTGCACTGAAATCCCTATTAAACAAACTAATGTATAAATAAATAAATAAATAAATAAATAAATAAATATTGATATTGAAAAATCTTGAAGATAACTTATATGCTTTTCCTGTAAAGAGTTGAGTGTCAATTGATTTAGATCAGTACAATTTCAGTTTATATAATTTTCTTGTTGAGTTTTCAATGAAGTATGAATTGTCTGTTAGCATGCTGGAGGTTTACAATGAGAAGATAAGAGATCTCTTGGTGGAAAATTCTACCGAACCTACTAAGAAGTGAGTTCTAAGATCTTTGAAAAAAATAAAAAGAAACATGACATTATAGTTTCATGGTAAAGGCATTCTTTTGAGCTGCATAGTTTTTTTAACCGTCTCTACATTTCAACTAGATTTTCAACTAGCCATTAAACTAATTAAAATGTAGTGTCAAGTTTTTCTTCCCTCTCTACCAAATTGTGTGCATGAAATTTTGATGTATGGAATGTTTCTCAGGCAGAATCACCAATGAAGAGAACAATTTTTTTTTTAAAATAGGTTGGAGATAAAGCAAGTTGCATAAGGAACCCAAGAGGTCGCAGGACTTGTTGAAGCTCGTGTTTATGGAACAAAAGATGTGTGGGAGATGCTCAAGACTGGAAACCGAGTCAAATCAGTTGGATCCACCTGTACTAATGAGCTTACAATCGTTCTCACTGGTACATCTTGATTTTTACAGATGAACTAATTATTGCTTGTACGTCGTATGTACTTATAAACTTGTTTGAGATCTTAGTTCTTAAAAGCTTAATCATATTAAATAACAGTTATTTTCCTTGAATATGTCAATTTTTAGGCTGAGTCGGTTGCTTTCTTTGCATTAGTAGATGTAATTAAATTATCTCTATGAAACTATTGCTATTGGTAGAAGTTATTGCACATTATAGATAGTGACCAAGAGTTGGTTTTACTCGCAGCTTGTTACGAGTAACTGTAATAGGGGAAAATTTAATCAATGGCCAGAGAACAAAGAGCCACCTTTGGGTGGTAGACTTAGCTGGCAGTGAGCGCCTGGGAAAAACTGAAGCTGAAGGAGAAAGGTTAAAGGAATAAGGCATTACATATATCATGTATGGAATAAGACAATCTGTATTCTGTTTTGGGATTTTCACTTTATACTTTCCATTTTCACTTTTTTGAAAAAGCTAATGGTCTTCTATATCTCATGTTTTAGTTATAGTTTTCTGCTCTAAATGGAAATGATTTGAATTTTGTTAGTGTAATGCACATGTATTAAAATTGGGAATTGATAAAGTTATAAGAGATTGGATAATTATGCCAATATGCACATGTACTGACTCCCATTTAAATAGCTTGCATGTATTGACGTACAATTCAGATGGTTTGTCTAAAACTCTTATGCCAACTCTAGCTGCTATTACAATTTGGGTTGTGTACTTGATTGTGTATAATGTAATTGATGTGTTGGTAATTTTTTTTTTTTTTTTTATAGATAAACAACATTCTAAGAAGGTTGTTAGAAAAATTATCTTAGAAAGATTACTTTCTAAAACGGTTTTTCTGGAAATTGTCTTACTCAATTTTTTATTTTTTTTAAAATTGATGATTATAAGAAGATTTTCCTAAAAATCGTCTTAGAATCCTTAATTTGTTTAAAAAATTATAAATTTTTAAAAAAATATTTTCTAAGACAATTTTCTCAAAAATTATCTTAGTTTTTTTTTTAATAAAAAAAACATTCTAAGTTGGTGTATGAAAAAAACTGACGTAGAAATCGAGATTCTAAGACGATTTTGAAAATTATCGTGAACAGTGTTAACTTTTCACAATGAAAGCGTCAAAGATGATTTTCAAGCTATAGTAGAATGTGTTAAACAACCGATGTGGAAAACACTTTTTTAGTAGTGTATATTAAAAATCGGTTAGGTAAAAGTTATGGTTCATGATTTTTAATTCAATGGCATCGTTATATATCGAATTGGTAATTTGGTATAATAATTAAATTTATCTTTTAAATAAAATAAAATACTTTAAATAATAAAATAATATTATAAAATATCAAAATATATAAATTATAAATAAACATAAATAACTGAATTGTTTGTTTTATAACATAAAACAAATTAATAATGATTGGAAAAATAATGTATACTTGTACAAAATTTTTCAATATGTATTTTATTAATACTAAAAATAGATTAATTATAAAACAAAGAATTAAAAAAAAAAAATTGTTCAAGTCAATTTTCTGAACTAGCTACTTTTTACTGGTTTTAGTCTTTTAGATTAGTTCGACTGGTTTTCACTGGAGACCAGCCAATTTCTTAGACTTAACAAAATGGTAACTAAACCAGTTCTCAATTTGACCAATCAAACCAAACAGCTGGATTCGATTTTTAAAATTATGATATAAATATATTGATCGATTTAATATGACAAAATCAAATCCAACAATACAATGATTATAAAAAAGAAAAAATTGACAGGTCTTATGATTATATAAAACTTGAGATGGTTAAGAATTGATTTAAAAACAATAAAACAACTATCAACGTCAATATAAAAAGACAAATTATTAAACAGCCTAGTGACTACTGTAAACTTAAGCTAAATACGAATAGATATTTAAAAAGGAGTAAGTAGGTGTCCCCACCCCTTCTTTATCTTTCCCAATAATTAAATGTCATAGATTTTCATTTTAAATATATCACCTCTAGCATTAACTATTTCTTTTTTCCGGAAATACCGCATTAACTATTTATAACTTGCAATTGAGTTGTAACTATGATACTTGAAAAAGATACATATCGCATAGGTTTTTATTTATAAGATTTATGTTTGAAGTGATGCTTTTTTTTTTTTTTTATAAGATTTAACTTATAATGTTCATTTTATTAATTATTTTTAGATTAAAAATACATCTCATTAAAAGAAAAAAGAAAATATATTGACAAACAAAAAAATATTAATAACAATGATAATTTTGAAACAAATTATAAATTTAAAATAAATTTATTATTATTAATTAAATTAACCATTGATGAATTCGGTTATTGGACTTCTATATTTTGTTAGAGGGAAGTAGAGAAAAGGGGATCCCCGATCAGAAATGAGCTAATAATATCTCAAAAAAAAAAAGTAAAACGCTTACAGCTCAACTCATTACCATTTTTTTTATCATTACCTCACCACTAATATAAATGGCTTTTCAACTTCAAAAAACGGCTTTTCAACTTTCAAAATTAGATAAACATGTCTTTTATTTTAATGAATATATAATTTTTGTGTTTGTTTCTAACAAATTTTTTATTTTGCGTTGAGATTTAACAACAATTATGTTTTTAATCCTTGATATTTTGTTTTAATCTTTGACAAATTAACGAATTTTGTTTTAATCCCGATAACTAATAAATAATTTTTTTATTAAAAATAAATACAAAATTCGTAAATTTATAATATACTAGAAAATATCAAAAAATTAGTATATTATTAAAGACTCAATACAAAATAAAAATTTATTAAAAATAAACACAAAATTAAATATTTATTAAACATTATAAATATATTTAATTATAAAAAATTATTTACTCTCTTTTCCTGTTACCTTAAGTCATGAGTAAGTCATGAGTAATCTATCAACTTTTATAACCGTCCATTAATATATATTTCTATACGTTGATCTTCTAAAGCCATTATTGGGAGTTAGGTTTCAGACACGACATAATAGCAAAACTCAAGCTCCAAAACCAAAAAAAATTGTATAATATTATTAACCTAGACGAATATATGTTTGTATTTTAATTTATTTGATCATTCCACTGGCTCCATAAACAAATTTATATATAAATAATAAATCAAAAGTGACACACAAACTAAGATAACTCTATTAAATAGATTAGATACACTTTTAATTAAACTATGAAAACTTTTACATGAACTTCTTAACTTCTATAATAAACATATATTTTGATCATATATATATATATATATATATATAATATTGTATGACATTAGTATAAGTTTTGAATGTGAAAGATAATCAGCAGTGAACACTGCATTTATCCACAAAAGCATCAAAGATGTGTTGAAATTTTTGCAAGTGAGAAATCTTAGTTTATAAACTCAACCCTAGGATTTATTTTGTTTCAATTCAATTAATTAAAACGTTGGATTATAATCCACACTTTTATAAATACAAATTGATCTAACAACATCATGAATGAAAATTAAATATAATGGAGTCAAAACAGATGATTTTTAAAAAAAAAAATATTTAAAATTAGATTAAATTTTGGTTAAAGCTTTAAACAAAAAAATCCAAGAGACCAAATTCATCCAACTAAAAAGGGGAGAGGGAAGAGAACTACACAAGTTCATATACCTTCTATAATACCATCAACTAGCCTTCAATCTTATGCTAATCAAGTCCCTCAACCTCAACCCCAACCAACTGAATCTCAACCCCAACCAACTCTATCTCAATCTCAACCCAATGAACCTCGACACTAACCTATTCAACCTCAAGCTCCACCTTCATTTTGAGTTCCTCCACCACCTCCATTTCAATCTCAATTTATTTCAAGCTCCTCCACCACCTTTATTTCAAGCTCAAGCTTGACCTCCACCATCCTTATTTCAAGCTCAAGCTTCACCATCAACTCCACCTATATGCACCTAATCTCAACCCATTCCTATTCAAGTCCTTAATATTTATTTTTCATCTTGTGAGGGAAAATAAATTGTGTGGTCCCCTTTATTTATGGTGGATGTACCCGATTGAGCGATACATGAAGATCTTAAAAGGGTATACAAAGAATTTACACCATCCTGAAACATCCATTGTTGAAAGGTACGTTGCAGAAAAAGCTATTGAATTTTGTCATAGTACATTGAAAAGGAAAAACCTGTTGGGCTTCCCAAGTCTCAGCATGACGAGAGAGTGGGAGGTAAGGATTCACGAAGGCTGAATATTATAACACTGGGTTTAGAGGAATTGCAACAAGCTCGTTTATATGTACTGAATAGTAGTAATGATGTTCTGTCATACATAGTTCATCATGAAGCCTTAATCAAGGAAAGTAACCCAAAAATGACCAAGAATAGGGTGTGAAAAGAGTATAACAAGACTTTCCTTAATTGGATTAAAGATACAATCTTTGGTGACAATAATGCTTCTGAAATGTTAAGGAAGTTAGTAGATGGGCCTAAAATAAATGTCAGAAGTTGGCAGGGATACAATATCAACATGTATTCATTCTAAACAAAAATACAAGACGACAAGAGTATAGTGCTAAACAACAAGGTTAGTCTTAGGGCTGAATCCCAACATTTTGCATGACAATCCCCGTCTTGCGTCCATGCCTTACTTTGGAATCATTGAAGAAATATGGAAGCTTAATTATGCTAAATTCATTGTGTGTGTTTTTAAGTGTAAGTGGGTTGATAGTAATATCAGTGTGCAAACAGATGGTTTCGGATCTACTTTGGTAGATTTGAAGAAGCTAGCTTATCAGAATGAGCCTTTCATCATGGCAAAATCAGCTAAACATGTGTTTCATGTTCAAGATCTTTGTTATGAAAGGTGGTCAGTGGTTCTACACCAAAAAACCATTGGTCTTAATCTTGAAGATGGTGATTCAACCCTTGATACTTGTCTCACTCCTTTCTCCACACACATGCCTAACGTCAACGAAAAAGAAGAAGTTGATGAAGTCCATGCAAATCGTAATGATCAAGATGAAGGATAATTAATTAACACCGTATAATGTAATTAGTTTTTATATTTACTTGTTTCAATATTTGCAATTACATTACTTACTATACTTTTGAGTTGACTTTAATTAAATTTATTTTTTAATAGGCACATGGCTACACCACCGAGCTCTAGGGTTGGCAAAATGGGCTTGGCCCACCAAGCCAGCCGCGTAGCCCTCAAAAAAATGCGGGCTGGGCTGATAATATCAGCCCGCAAAATTGTGGGCCAGCCCAGCCCGCAAAATTGCGGGCCAAACGCGGGGCAGGACGGGCCAGCCTGCTGGGCCAATATTATTTAAAATATTAAATATTAAAATTAAATAGATATATTTAACATATTTTGAAATAGGTACATTTTTTTAATTTATACTCTTTTGCACTCTCATAGTTAATTTTTAAGTTTTAATATTAAAATATTTATGATAATGATAGTTTCAAATAGTCTTTCATTACTAATATATTACACTTTGGACAATTTACATCCGTAAATTCCAATTACAAATGGTGTAATTTTGTGAATTATCACATGGCATCATTTATTTAACATTAATTTTAAATTATTTACTTTTATTTAACTTTGTGTTTTTTTAATTATCATATTTGTATTTTTTAATAATTTTTTTGTATTTATTTTTAAAATTAATTTTTTATTTTTTTTAATTTTTTAGGCGGGCTGGCCCGTTAGTCTGTTGGCCCGCATTAAAGCGAGGTGGGCTAGCATTTCCAGTCCACTTTGCAAAAGCGGGGCGGGCTGGCCCAGCCCGCCCTGCATTTTTTGCGGGCTGGGCCAGCCTGCCCCATTTTTTTGCTGGCCGGCCAGTTTGCCATCCCTATCGAGCTCCCTTCCTCTTGAGTCAACACTTTTTTCATCTACGTCGAAGAGGACTATAAAAGTCACACCGCTCAGATCATTGGCTACCAAAGCCATTGGGGTGAAGAGATCAGTGGTTCACGTGGATCCTACCATGGGAAATCTGATGGTCCCCACAGAAAAAAAAATTAAGGACCTATTTGGGGATCGTCACTTGAGACAAGGTGGATGTTTCATATGTTAACTGGAAACAAGTTCTTGCAGCTTAGAAGGATTTGATTTGGGAGGACATTCAGGTATTTGAATTAAACCTTGTATGTTATCGTAATTGGTTATATTAAAAATATTAAATTGTTGTTATTGACTAACTATTACATTTCTTTTTGTATCACAAGCTTAATTTGACATTCCAGAAGAGTCTAATCAAAGGACCAAGAAGAAAATCCATCACGTAGAAGAAGGATGGAGGAAATTTAAGTCAGATTTGACCTCCAAATGGGCTCGAGCACAAGGCATTGACAACGACGATGAGAAAGTCTATGAAAAATACGGTAACAATTAAAAGAAGTGGAATCAATTTTGTCAAATCCATAAAGACCCTTCATGGGAGGTTAGTTGACTTCCATTATTTTTTAAATTCACATTTATGCATTATTTTCAAGTGCATTTTGTTGACATAATGTCTAATTCTCATAGGATGTTAAAAAGAAGGCAAAGGCCATCCAGAAACAAAACATTGCCCCTCACATGTTGTCTTGTGGGGGTTATGATTTTCTAGACCATAAATTAATGGAGAAAAAAAAAAAGAAACGATTGGAGCAAGCAGCCCAATCCGGGAGCACTGAATCAATCCTTGATCCTCCATCTCCCATTAGACAACACGTGAAGTGGAAAATGACTCGCACCAAAAAATCTGGTCAAATAGGATGGTAAGTTATTTTTTTTTTATTTCAATGGTAATTTTTTTTAATAACAACAATAGTCCCTAAACTCATATAGTATTTTGTTGACTACAGGATTCCCTAAAAGAGCAGTACGCAAATGGTAGCTTTATAGCCCATGGACGTTAGGATGTACTGACTGTTATCATTGGGCGACCAAAGCACCCTGGTCTTGTCCGTGCTACTGAAACTGTTGTGATGGTCAAATAATACTTTGGATTGGCTTCAGCAGGCTCCCGCACATCTATGTCGATCATCCCAAAAAAGTTGGATCGACTTAAACAAAATATTAAGAATGAGCTGACACAAAACTGTTGTCCTTAAACCAGATGTAGTCCCAGAAGCAATCCCAGGGAGTCGTACCTCCTTCTGAGCCTGAGGTTGCTCCTTCTGTTACCCGTGTCAATTAGGGATGGAAATGGACCAGGCCGCCTATCAGGGGCCTTTGGCCTGCCCTGTTTAAGACCTGGCCTGGCCTGGCTTATTTATTATAAAGGTCAGGTTAAGGCTTTTTGAAAAGTCTGTTTAAATAAAAAGGTCAGACTCAAGCTTTAAAAAAGGCTTGTTAGGCCTATTTAACATATTAAATATATATATATATATATTAAAACTTAAAAATAATATATTTATTTTCTAAAAATATTTTTCCTTATTATGAAGGTGGATGATCAATCACTTCAAAAAATCACATTGAAAATCTCAATCAAGAGTAACCAACAATTGGCGAGTTTGCATTGACTACAAGAGACTTAACCAGGCGACTCGCAAGGACCATTTCCCTCTCCCCTTCATTCACCAAGTTCTAGAGAGGTTGGCAGGTAAATCACATTATTGCTTTCTTGATGGTTTTTCAGGTTACATGCAGATTCATATTGCACCAGAGGACCAACACAAGACCACATTCACTTGTCCATTTGGCACATTTGCCTACACTCGGATGCCTTTTGACCTATGCAACGTACCTAGCACCTTCCAAAGATGCATGGTGAGTATCTTTTCTGATTTATTTGAGAGTTGCATGGAGGTGTTGATGGATGCTTCTTCACTGTTTACGGTTCCTCTTTTGATGGATGTTTGGATAGTCTCTCTAGAGTTCTTGACTGATGTATTGGGACTAACCTTGTTTAGGGCATTTGGTCTCTAGTAGATGTCTTCAGGAGTTTGACATTGAGATTAAGGACATAAGTGGTGCAAAAAACTTGGTTGTTGATCATTTGAGCAGGATTAAGGGACCTGTTGAGTCCTTTCCTATTCGTGATAATTTCCCTGATGAGCATTTGATGCATTTGCATTCATCACATGTCACACCTTGGTTTGCTAACATTGTGAATTACATTGTTGCATCTGTTGTCCCACCTCATGCATCTAGGTCTCAAATAGGTAAACTTAAGAGTGATGCTAAATATTATGTGTGGGATGATCCTTATTTGTGGAGGTTTAGTAGTGACCAAGTGATTCGAAGATGTGTGCCAGATCATGAGATTCAGTCTTCTTCAGTTTTGTCATGGCACACCCATCGACGATCATTTTGGTCCTCAGCGGACCACTAGGAGGGTATTGGACTGTGGGTTATTTTGGCCCACCTTGTATAGAGATGCTCATCACTTTACCACCACTTGTGAGCAGTGTCAGAGAGCAGGAGGAACCATTACACATAGGCATGAGATGCCTCAGCAACCCTCTATTTTTTGTGAGATTTTTTTATGTGTGGGGTATTGATTTTATGGGTCTATTTCTTGTTTCTCATTATTTTTCATATATTTTGCTTGTTGTTGATTATGTCTCTAGATGAGTTAAAGCTAAGGCTACCACAACTAATGATTATAAAGTTGTTGTGAATTTTGTGAGATCCAACATTTTTTGTAGGTTTGGTGTGGCTAAAGCCATTATCAGTGACTAGGAGAGCTATTTCTGTAATAGGTCATTGTCATCCTTGCTTCAGAAGTATGGGGTTGTGCATAGAGTTGCTACAACTTATCATCCCCAAACTAATGGGCAAGCAGAGGTTTTTAACAGAGAGATCAAGCAAGTATTATAGAAGGTGGTGCAACCTAACAGGAAGGATTGGAGCAAGCTACTTGAAGATGCTTTATAGGCTCATCGGACCGCTTACCGAACACCTTTGGGGATGTCTCCCTATAGGGTGGTTTTTGGTAAGTCTTGCCACCTTCCGGTGGAGATTGAGCACCTTACTTATTGGGCGGTAAAGAGTTGTAACATGGCATTTGATGAAGCGGGTATGGAAAGGAAGCTTCAGTTGCAAGAACTTGAAGAGATCTGCTTAGAAGCCTATGAGAACTCCAAGATTTATAAGGAGAAAGTGAAGAAATTTCATGACTCTAGGATTCTTAGGAAGGAGTTCCATATTGGCCAAAAAGTGTTTTTGTTTAACTCTTGCCTCAAGCTTATTTCTAGTAAACTTCGATCTAGATGGGATGGACCTTTTGTTATTGCTAATGTTTTTCCCATGGTGTAGTTGAGATTAAAAATGAAGTTACCGGCAAGATCTTCAAGGTGAATGGTCACCAACTCAAGTTATTTCATGAGAGCCCTCAAGTTGAGGAGGAACTTGTGGTGGACATCTCTTTGGTCTTGCCAATTTTGTGTGATGATGAGTCTTGAATGACATTTGGGGAGTTGCCTTTTCTTTTCTTTTATTTGTTGTCTATTTTTTTTTGCATTTCATTGCATGCTCACATTGAGGACAATGTGCATTTCAAGTTTGTTTTCTGTTTATGTTTCTATTTGTTATTTTCTATTTTCTGTTTTTGTTTTTATATCCTGTTTTCTGTTTTAGTTTTTGAGTCTGTATGCTATTTTCTATCTATTTTCTATTTTTGTCTGTTTTCTGTTTTACGTTCTATTTGTTGTTTCAGACTATTTCTGTTTTATGTTTTATGTTTCTGTCTATTTTCTGTTTTGTATGTTTCTGTTTGTTGTTTTTGTCTGTTTTTGTTGTTGTTTCTGTTATTGTTTTGTTGTTTTTTTTTGTTTTAAATTCAGAAAATAAAATAGAATTTAGGCACTTTTTCATGTTTTTCATAAGATTTCTAACTTGTATAAATTGTGAGAAATGTATAAATTTTTGTTGGATTGAGAGGTTTCATGCTTGATGTGAAATCATTGTTGCAATTGTTGAAGTGATAAGTAGGCTTGAGAAATAGAACTATGGATCATGTGTGAGAGAATTATGCCTTGTGAGTTTTTGGGCCTTTGTGGATGAATCACATTATTTCTTTCATGTGTGATTTCACCCTTGTACTAGATTACTTTATGTTTTGCCTTGCCTCTTTTGACATTCCTTGTTGCACATGCTTTGATTGAGATGATTTAGGCATTATTTCTTTTATCCACTAGCCAAATAAACATATCCTTGCATTGTTATCCATTGTCACCCTTTTTGAGCCTGTAACCTTTTCTTTCTTGTGTAGCTCATTACAAACTAAAAAATGGAAAACCATGTTATCTTAGCTTTATGGAGAAAAAGGGGCCTTGAAATTATTTTGGGAGTGAGTTTCAAACAAGTGTGGCGTATTTTTATTTTGTTTTGATTTGGGAAGAAAAGAAAATAAAAGAAAAAGTTTAAAAAGCAAAAGTTCAAAGAAAAAGAAGTACAAGCAAAGAAAAAGAAAAAAAATGAAATAAAAGTTATTGTGGTTCATTTTCATCCTAGTAAATTCTTTTTATTTTCATTTCTTTGTTTCTACCTCTCTTTTTACTTGTTGGCTTACACTCCATTGCCCCTCTTTTCTCTTAGTTTTAGCCTAAATATCCTTCTCTTGTCCACCCTTTACCTAAGCCATACATTACAAACCAATAAAGTCCTTTTGATCTTTTAATGCATGTGTATTTCAAGTTGAATGGATTAGAGTCTTGTCAAAATTTGGATGTGCTAGTTACATGTGGTGTTTGAGTGTAAACAAAAAGTCATACACATTAGATGAGGTTGAGTGTTGTTCTTTGAGAGATTTCTATCACCTTGGCGCATTCTTAATTTTAACTTAACTACTTTTTCACTTTGCATTTTGTGATCATGTGTTCATGGATTGTTTGTTACCTTAATATCATTCTTCCATCTTTCATCTTTTTCACTTTTGTGCATTGTTAGGATCCATTGGAAAATGTGTGTGCCTTTTTCATACCTTTCTTTTAGTTTTTGGTTTACTTTAGTTTGAATTTTTTCACTTAATCTTTCTTTTAGTTTTGCCCAAGAGTGAAAAAGTTTAAGTGTGGGGCATTTTGATTGAGCGTTTTTAGTTTAATATTTTTTTTATTCTTCTTAGCTTATTTGACTTCTCTTGTATTACATACAAGGGGAGCATGAAAGTGGACCAAGATATATGCTGAAGATGGATGAGTGTTTTAGCTTTGTACATGCCATTTAATTGAAGGCATTTGTAAATTCCTTGATGTAGGAGAGAATCATCCTATGATCCTTTGCATTGCATAAACATTTATTGACTTGCATTCATGATTTGACAAAAGCACATGGGTTATGAAAAAGGTTTAAGATTTCATGATTGCATCAAAGACAAGGTTTCATGGTTTGGAAATATTCCCCTGCTGTGTGACAACACAAGTGCAATAAACCTATCAAAGAATCCAATCATGCACTCAAGGACAAAACACATTGAGATCAGACATCACTTCCTCAGAGATCATATTCAAACGGGTAATCTCAAAATTGAGTATATTGATACAAACAATCAATTGGCTGATATTTTTACCAAACCCTTATCTAGAGATAGATTCTATGATTTTAGGAACATGCTAAGAATTCTTGATGATTCTAATATATGATAGAATGCCTATGATTTGTTTGACCTCATGATATACAATCAAAATTGACTATGCATCACAAGTAAACGAAATTCAAATTCTACTGATAAACATTGTTCACACTGCATAGTTCTCTGTTGTAATCAATTGCTACACGTATTAATCGATTATTTGTTTTTTAAAAGGATTTTAGATACAAAAGTTCACTAGAGTAATCGATTACCAAGATTATGTAATCGATTACCTATCACATAAAATGCATTTACAAAATAAAATTTTTCTAGAGTAATTGATTACACTGCGGATTAATCGATTACAATGTATTTTCAGTGCATTTCCAAATAAGCACTTACCTGGAGTAATCGATTACACAAGGAATATAATCGATTACCTGTTGTATGAATGTCTTCCAGAAAAAGAAAACATTGGGAGTAATCAATCGCTATCGAATTAATCGATTACCTATTGCATGAAGCTTTTTCTGAAACAAATTTTCATTGGAGTAATTGATTATCGTTCTTAACTAATCGATCATCTATGGCATTTCTGCAAAACTGCACAACTTTTGTAACACCCCGTAGGCCTCCGGAGTATTATCATCAACAATATCAGAATCACGCTATCAGCGTCAAATAAAAGCGGTGCGGAAGTATAAGAATCGGTTTTTCTTAACTACATTATGCATGGAATTTAAACCACATTACAAAGCATCATAAAACAAGCCCCTGCTGATCCAGGTAACACAAACATAAGGCAACATAGGCAGAAAACATAAAAATCTAAACAGGGATAATCAGGAGGAAAAAAACACATCTTATACATCAAGGTCTGTGCATATACATACAACTCCGAGTCTAAACCATACTTGTGGTTATATAAAAGAATATGTACAGTACAAGGGGTGTACACACACACACACCTTTCCCTACACAGGGAGTAAAAAACAGAACACAAAACTCTTCTCTGATCTTCAACTGTAGCCCATGACCACTCCAGCAACATTCTACTAAGGCCTCTTGCCCTATGGTCTCTTCCCTCCGCTAGAGGAAACACCTGAAAACCACAACCCCACACAGGGTGAGACATACGTCTCAGTAAACTCAGGGTTCTGGGAGATCCTCCCTTACCCTGGTTTACCTCCAAGCATACACATATACAAAACTATAGACAAGCCTAGAACATTATCCTGGCTTTCAAAATCAGGCTACCGAGTATATCACTGGATGCTATCAGCATCAGAGGCATTCCACCTCATACTGGCTCTCCCAGCCATCTAAACATAAGCTCACAGTCGTCTCCAGAGGTACTAAAGCATAAGTGTCCACCACTTGACACTTTCTATAATAGAGAGGCATCGCCTCATAAACTGTATAGCACAATACCTGAGGCACCCCTCAGGACTTCACTCAAACAGATATGGCTCATCTAAGAGGGTCTAGGCTCTTATCCCCTCGGGATGCCCTCTCTTAGAGATACAACATATTTGTACACAGTCAGGCCTGGGCAAGAACATCCATATAGGGCAATCACCTCCAGGACCTTCACAAACATATGCCTGAAAGAGATCATCTCATACCAGAGGCACTCAATCCCTCAGGACTTCCAATCACTGTCTGAGAGAGATCATCTCACGCCGGAGGCACTCCATCCCTTAGACTATCAACCACTACCTGAGAGAGATCATCTCACAAAGGAGGGACTCATCCCTCAGGATTTCCAATCACACGCCTGAGAGAGATCATCTCACACAAGAGGCACCCATCCCTCAAGACGTCATTCCGCTGCCTGAGAGAGATCATCCCACACAGGAGGCACTCAATCTCCCAGGACTTTCAACCACTTGCCTGAGAGAGATCATCTCACACCGGAGGCACTCGATCCCTCAAGACTTTCAGAAACTGGCCTGAGGATAACCACTCAGGGCGGTCATCATCACTGCCTAAGGAGGAACATCCATACGGGCAATCCGTCCTTAGGACTTTCGGTGAAGAGCAATGGCACCTCACAAGGAATATCAGCCATTCCCAGTGAGTCCTCAAACTCTTCCTCTGGCTAGGAAATCTCATCTAGCCGGACACTATTCCAGTATCCTCTTGATTCATCACAGACCCTTCCATGGTCTTTTCCTTAAAAGAGGCACAGACACCCTCCTAGTGTCTATCCATCATAAGGCCCAAGGCCATTCACATCTGTAATCACAGATGTATCATTCACCCTCACACTATCTCAGTGTCTATCCTAGGGTTTAAGCACATATATATATATATATATATATATTCACATCATAACACCATTCTGGTGTCCAGTCCATTTCAGACATCAAAACTAGGCCACATTGGCCTTGAACATGCAACATATACATATACATATATCAATTGCATAAAATACCACCATCACCTACTTGGTAGCAAACAAGAATAAGGGACTAATTCCCAGAACGATGAGCTTACCTGGCAAGCCGTGCCTCACAGCTTCAACCTCGAACTATGGCCTGCGTCTCTGACACCCCACAGTGTCAAGTCCTACCAAGGCACACAAACGCATATTACAGACCATACAAGCATATAAACATATATAAGCTCATCAAGCAGTCCTCAACTGCCTTAACGAAAGGAATCTCAGTCCTTTCATCAACTCAAGTTATCTAACTTAAGGTTCATCGGCTCATCACACACAAGCCTTTCCATAGACCCTCAGTGGTCTATCTCAACTCAGCCATGGCCTCAGAGTCCCCACAGACTCAACACAATCCATTCACAATGAGCATTACCGCTCTCACAATCCGCTTACTCAGGGATTTTCATAGGGCTCGAACGGTCTATCTCACAAGACACCGTTTCCATGGCCCCTCAGGCACATCAAGCCCATCAACAAGGCTCTTGCATGTCTCAAATCAAGTGACTCAGTCTGAGTCACACATGCATAAACCTAGAGCCAAAACCAACATTCACCAAATCATAAACTGAAAGCTAATCCTTCTTCCTCTCATCATTCTAAACACATCTCTCAACTGGACCCAGAGCTAATTCTAGCTCTACCAAGAATGGGTCACTATTCATCAAAATTCCCAAATCACAAATCAACCAAGGGATATCGAGTTTCTTACCTCAATGGTGACACAGAAGACCTCTGGGACACTCCTCCAAGCTCGGGTGTCCGTGGGTAGCTGCCGTTCCTCGCCAAACTCGAGTTTTCTTCACTTCTCTTGAGAATGGGGGTTTCTCAAAACAAGGGGGTTTTGGTGAAATGGAGGAAGGATTCAAGCTCTCTCAAGGTTTCTAGGAGGTTTAATGGGTTTAGGAAGTGTTTTGGGTCACAAAGCAAGGTTATGGAAGCTTGGGAACCTCTCCCATGGCTGCTAGGCACTGGGGGAAGAAGAAGAGAAGATTTTCTCTTTTGAAAACGCGATCCCCTATATATACTAGGCCTGCCAGAGGTTAAGCGATCCGCGCCAGCCCTGGCGCTACCCGCGCCAACTATGCCGACCTTGTGGCGCCAACCACGTGGAACCCACGCCTCCAGCGCCAACTTCCAGAACCTATGGCGCCATCAGCGCCAAACCCACGCTATCCGTGCCAACTTCCAAAACCCAGCTGGCGCCGCCAGCGCCAACCCTGGCGCTGGTCGCGTAGAAAACCAGGTGAAATGGATATTCCAGGCCACTTTTCGTGCCACTAGCGCCAGCTGTGGCGCCATCCGCGCCGGCTGCAAAGTCATGGCGCCCCTCGCGCCATGTTCCAGAGAGTCTGGTGCTGGTCGCGCCAACCCTGGCGCCAATCGCGCCGCCCACCATACATGATTTTCTCAGCAGGACCTCTGGCACGATCCGTGCAGAATTCCACGCCATCCGCGCCAGGACTCTGGGGTATTATAACTTTCAAAAATCATAACTGACTTATCTTATCTTAAATTCAAATTTGAATTTGTGTCAGTATCATTTAAACCTCTTGAAGACGAAATTAACTATTACAAGGTTTTAAAATTCAAAATTTCACCTACAAAACTCGATATATACAGCTTTCCTAAGATAATCAATTCACACCTGAACCAATCTCTTTCTTCTCTGCAAAACTGAGCAAACCTTGTGTGCTCTGTTTCTTTCCTGTAACCCTAACCTCTGCCAAATTCATTCTTCTACCCTCTAACACCATGTCTACCTCAAAAAGAACCAAAACCAGAAAAAGAAAGGCTAGTGAATCTTCCAATTCAGTTTTGAACAGGCTGAATTCTTGGTTCCCTAATAACACTGATAGAATGAACTACATGCAGTTCGATGTCACCAAACTAGTCATGCCACCTAAGTATTTGGAGCTTGACTGGTTTATCCATGAGGGATTTTATTTCCTTGCTATGCTAGAGGCTCAAGGATTGAAGAAATTCCTTGAATTAAAAGGTACTTTCTACCCTGAGCTGGTCAAAGTGTTCTACACTTGTGTTAAAGCCAGCATGGAAGAGATTCTTCGTTCCCAAGTGAATGGAGTTCCTATAGTGATAGATGAAAATGTTTGGAATGCTGTGGTTGGGATCTCATCTGAAGGAGTGAGGAGGTTTGATGAAGAGATTGGAGGATCCAACAAAATTGACACATACAGAGGTATGTTGATGGATCCTCAAATCTGGCTGAAGATAAGACTTGGTGTTCGAAATATGACTCGGGAAGATAGGTTTGTTGCGTTACATTATAATCTACATCCTTACCCCCAGGTCTACAAACCATGCCCAAATCACAGATGATGATTTACAATTGGTATGTGGCATGAAGACCTCAACTCAGATTAATTGGGTTCTTGTTTTTGTTGAAATTATGCTAAAAGCTTTAAGATTAATCAGTTATCATTTTCCACATGATGTGTTAATTTCTAGATTCATAGATTACTTTAAGATTGATGTCTCAAATGAGATTGTAGACAACACCACTGACATCACCAACCTCATAAAAAAAGCACCTCAACAAGCTTGGATTGAACAAGACACCTAACGGGTGGCTAATGTCTGGAGAAAAGGCTCCACAAGAGGGAGCTGATGAAGGTGAAGAAGCTGAGGAAGAAGAAGATATTGGAGCTGCTCCTGCTCAACAGCAGTACACTCCTTTTGAATCCATAATGATTTAAAAGATGGATGTTGTGCTTGCTCTGCAGCATGAGCATAGGGCTGAAACACAATCTTCCTTGGACAAAATTACTTCTAGGCTAGAAAATATAGAGACTAGGATGGCTCTCAAGGATTCTGACCTTCTCTAGATTAGCTTGATGTAATTGTTTGCTTATGGTGTTTCTGCTTTCTTTATGTTTCTTTTGATATGTTTTGTGTTATGTTACTTTTGTACTGCCCTCTTGATTAATGAAAAAATTTGTTCTTGTCTTATCTTATGCTCATCAATATTAATTGTTGTCTTTGATAAACCAAAAGGGGGAGAAAAGGTCTTAAAGAACATATTGAATATAAAGGTCTTAAGGAAACATAGCTCACATTCTCACATACTTAAAGTATTGTACTTAATCAAACTTAATCAAAGCAATAAAGGGATATAATGTTGCTCTTTATCTTAACTAATGTAAAATTACATAAGATAGGGGAGCATATACATACATATAAATGTAAATTGTTTATGCAAAGTATGCTTAACAATTGTCTTGGCAAGAAGCTAATTTCATTTTCAGATTATCAAGTACAAGCTCTTGAAAATCAACTCCTTTAAAAGAACTCCAAGGTTTAACATGTTCAATTGATGTTTGATATGATCAAAGCCAAAAAGGGGGAGATTGTTAGATACAGGGGGAACATGAAGGTGGATCAAGATATATGCTGAAGATGGATGAGTGTTTTAGCTTTGTACATGTCATTCGATTGAAGGCATTTGTAAATTGCTTGATGTAGGAGAGAATCATCCTACGATCCTTTGCATTGCATAAACATTCATTGACTTGCATTCATGATTTTACAAAAGCATATGGATTGTGAAAAAGTTTTAAGATTTCATGATTGCATCAAAGACAAGGTTTCATGGTTTCAAATTTTTGGAAAAACCATTTTGGATTGTTTTAATCGATTACCACGTATTGGTAATCTATTACTTGAGCCTTGAAGAACATTTTAATCGATTACTAGCATTAAGTAATCGATTACTCAATGTAAACACAGAACATAACTTGATTGTTATAATCGATTACTACTTATTTGTAATGAATTCTTAGTTCTTTTTTGAAAAGAAGTGTCTTTGTAGTAATTGATAATAGGTTGAAATAATCGATTACTTTGTTCATATATCCTTTCCAGAAAACTAAAGAACATTTTAATCTATTAAATTTGTTTTCAATCGATTACATTTGAAGTTTTAATCGATTACATTCTGTTACAACTATTTTTTATAAAAAGCTGATGGGTTTTCTAAAACTTACAAGATATTACTCTACGAAATTTTCTAAGTTTTCATAAGCCTTCTAAAAGTGAGAAAGGATATTTTGAGTTCTAAAGTTCTTGTCCCGCATATTCAAATCATCATGGTGTATTGAAAGATTTATTGGGCAAGATTTGAAAGAAGCTTTTGGAGAGGAAGTTCTGAAATTGTTTTTCATTCTCAACTCTAATTGGTAAACCATATTCATTCATAATTATTGGATCATCAGGTTATCTCTCTTCATTAGCTTTGCTTGTAAATTCGTTTTTGTACTTTTGGTTGTCTGTAACTTTTACAAAGGGTTCTTGAAGCTTTTCCTAGAGTGGATTTCTCTAGAGGGAAAGAATAGAGAAGGATTCTCTATGCCTTGATCACTAGAAGTCTAATAGGGTTTTAGATTTATGTTCTTTATCTAGGTTTGATAAAGGGTGATTGTTGTAAAGCTTGTAAGAACTAAATTTTGTGAATAGTGGAACTCTAATCTAGTTTTGATTAGAAGAACTTGATGTAACTTCTCTTGTTGAGAGGTGAACCAATATAAGCTCTTGTGTTGATCTCTATCTCTAATCTCTTCTTGCTATCTTAATATGTGATTCTTGGTGAGTTCTTTATTACTCAATAAGTTAAGTTTTTGTAATTGTTTTCTTGGGCTGAGTGGTTTGATTGATTGTGGCAGTCTTGGTTTAATTGTGATAAAAATCCTTTAACTCTGATTTTCTAAAGATTTTAACAAGGCCAAGTTTAAACCAATTCACCCCCTCTTGGTTATTGTGTGTATTCACATTGTTTTCATCTTGGACTTTTATTTTCTCATTCCAATTCAGGTTTTGTCTTAGGCAAACAAGTGGACTTATTTGCTAATTGTTGCTTATTTTTGGATTTTTGCTCACTTACCTATCTTCCTTGTGTAGGACCTAGAGAACTCTATAGAACTCCAAATGACACATATGAGTAGTCCCTAGAAAGATAAGGAAAAGATACACAATTTTTCCTGAGATAAGCCAAGGCCAATTATGTCATTTGAGGGTCATTTTAGGCTTGGAAGTTAGAACCTTTGCAATTGAATTTTGGAATGCGAGTTGGATTTTGATTGGTGTAATTAGCATAATTAATTAGATTAGATGAGGCTATTCATGGCCCATCCTTTCCTACTGACTCAGTTTGTATATACTAGTGCAATTAGTTAGTGAAAGTTACACTACATTTGAGCAAAAACAGATTTTGTAATTTCTTTTAGAAGTTTTCAGAATTAAAATCTTTTCTCTCAATTGTTCTTCATTGTTCTTGAGCTTTCTTCTTCATTTTTATTTTTGTTCTTCCATTTTTCGTGCACTAATTTCATGGGTCTTCCTTTGATGATGATCATAGAAGGCTAAACAATCAATCAATCCAAGGATCCAATCCAAGCAAGAAGAATTTGAGTTCTGGTTTGGTATTTCATGATTATGATGTGTTTAGAATTGAAAACGTATTAGGTTATGGATTCATTTCCTAATTTCAAATTTTAATCAGAGATTATTTAGATGATATTTCAATTAGGTTTAGGGTTTCAATTAATTTAAGAGTTAATTAGATTGAACTGCTTCTAATGAAATTGAATGAACTTTCATAACAAGATCATTATCTGAAAACAATGATAATTTGCATTGCTTGGTTTGGTGAATTGGATTGGTGTTCCTTAATCTGTTTTACAATACCTCTTATCAATTCTGTTTGTTTCTATATTTTTGTTCAATCGTAGTTTGTGTTTTCGCAATTTTTACTCATCACATGCAAACTGTTCGATAAAAACCCCCTATTGTTTATTAGTGAATTGAAGTTGGAATCAAATTGATTGTGTATCTGAATCGACCTAGGTTAATCCTGTGCTACAAAATTAGCGTAGTTTAATTGTTTTGAAGCAATACAACATGGGTTATCATCCATCACCCAACCTGTCTTCGTCAACCGTACTTTCTCACTCCCTGACCCACAGTTCCAGCATCATGGCCTCCGTCTTTCAGGTGATGAAGTGAGCCTCCCATGCGTGGCCTCCATCTCACCCTTATCGGGCGCCTCAACTCCACCTCCCGCATCTCGCTTCGACCTGATGTGCCGCCATCTTCAAATCGGTTATTGAGGCATGATCCTTGTTCTAGGCCCCAATTTTCCTTTCATTTTTTAAGTTGTAAAAATCGGATATTGCTTTACTCTTTTATTCTTTTCACTGCAAATTAGTGTGTTTGGCAAAAACAAGCCACGTAGTTATAAGCTATATAATTGCAAATTATAAACTATAAGATAAGATTTGTGGAACTAAAAGTTTATAAGTTATTTGATTTAATAGTTTTTTTTTTCAAAAGAGCATTATATACCATGGGAATTTATAGGTTGACGTGAAAGTGAGCGAACAATCAATCCAAGTGCATTACCACTTTAGCAATATCTTCCTGCCAGAAAGAAGTATCACTATCTTTTTTATGCAAAATCAATATTGTTATCTTCAAGTTTTCATGGAAATATCTAAAAATGTGTATAGTTAATAATGAGAAGGATTTATGAGGTACCTTGTTGTCTGCATTATCCATTGCAAGCATGCACAGGATGAGTAGAACACGCTTCCTTATTTCACGATTTTCAGAACTAAGAAGTCCCATAAGAATAGTAATGTAATTTTCCATTTTTTGCCATTCTCAGTGAACCTCTCTTTCTAAGCAAAGGCCCTGTAGCATTTCTAATGATTGAACCACTCCCTCTTTGTCATTTGTTTCAAGTTCGGATTTGATGGCAGAAATGGTAATCATTGTCATCCTGTCCTTCCACTCTTGAATAGATTGTTTAAGAGTTTTATTTGGCCTTAGGATTTTAGTATGTAGAGGAAACCTGGTCAAGGGACAGAGAGTGTTCCCTTTAGCAAACCATTTCTCTATTTCCCTTCTCTCAAATGTCTTCCCGGAAGAAGTCTCGACAAGGTTCGCCATAATATCAAGAGAGAAGACTGAAGGGCCATCAATGGTCTATCTCCCAAGGAATTTCTCTTCTCAAAATACCTAGTTTCCTTCTCTTGTGCTGAAGTTATAAGCTCAGCCTTTCCAAGCACTGCAATAATCTGCTCCATATATAGAGCTTCTGCACATATACCCTTGACTTGGCATTTTCCATTTCATTTTTCAGCTCTTCAAATTCTCTCTTCAATGAACCATGCTCCAAGGGGACCCTTATAACATCTGCAATGCAGGTTAGCAACTGATTCGCATACCACTAATATACATTTCCCTCTTGTATCACTGTCTCAATATTCTTCAAAATTTCCTCATCTGCTGCAGCTGTTTCATACTCAGAACCCAACATTTTCTTGCATAACTCAGTTATCTGATTATTTAAACCAGAGTTAATGTGTGAATATGCCAAAGGGATGAGCCTTACTCCACAACCAATATCCTTGGTACAACAATTCAAGTGTGTAACGATCTTTCTGAAATTGATTAAAAGATAAACCTTACTTCTTTTGTTGCACTCAATAAAAAGCCGCTTAGCAACACCAACATCTCGGTAGAGACCATTCATAGCATTTTTCCAATCTCGTTGGATTGTGTATGTCTTGCTTCGATAAAGACTTCAATATGAATGAGACATTCTCCAAGTGAGCAGAGAATTTATGTCAACAAATCTTTCTGTTTCAATACATGAATATTGAAAAGAGAAATTTAAACAGTGTAGGAGAGGCTACACAAACCTCTGTCTTTATGACTGCTCCCGACAGTTTTGTATCATCGTTGCCCTTCACTAGCCCCCTCACTGCAACTAGATTTTGCTTTTTTATCAAATAAATGACTTTTTTCCGCATCTTTTGTTCCTCTTTGATGTCAGCAACAGACTCAACTTCATTTTTCTTGCTTCTATCACCCAGTTTCTTCTTTGTTTTCTCCAAGAACTTGTGTATTCAAATATGAGCCATCAATAATAAACAATACCTATGGTTGCAACCATAACAACATAATATACCTATACATATAAAATGTGATTCCCATAATTCTCTGTTGATTCTCTCCACCTTCATATCCCATAATTCTTCTAACCTGCTTCTGGTTCTTTCACTATACAAACTCATCTTGCAAAGTTTAATTTTGTGGTAGTCATGTAAGAGAATCTTCATAAAAAATTTTCCAATGTTACATTCCCTTTGATGCAGTATAAGATTCATCACTGTAAATTTATTCCTTTTAATGAACATGAACACAGTCGATAAGAGACTATAACTTCTGGAATACCGAACGTACTTTCATTGTCTTGTAACCTGTCACTACCGGCAGCTTTAGATTCCAACTTCTCACAAGTTGATTTTAAGGCAACTTTCATGCTATGTTGAGCTAGGTTGCTTCACAAAACTGTAAGCCATATGAAAAACATAACACCATTGTGTGTTTAAAACAACTATGTATGGTCCAACTAGTTTTAAGTAGATAATGAGCAGCAAAAACTCATAACATCTCAGTATAAACGTTCATCAAATTCTACCTACTACATTAGATAGAGGTCAAGATAAATTTGCACAGTGAAGACAATAACATTAGTCAGCAGCATGATACAAAATATAAGTGTAAACATCAAATAATTATACTTTAATTAAGGCTAATGAAAGTGACTGATAACAATCCTATAAAAAGTTGTTTAGATTTTGTCATAGTGAAGCTTGTCAAAGTATTTTTTTTAGTAAACTTCACACTCAAGTTTACAAATAAGCTCTCATTTGATCATTTAAAACTTATAGAATAAATGCTTACTTAATTTGTTTACCAAAATACTGTTTTGTAGAGGAATAACAACTTCATATTTTAGTTGTATGTAAACAACTTCAAAATGGTGGTTGTAGGCTTGTAGCAACTGTTAAGGAGAAAGATCAACATATTTGTGTCACCTCATTTTCGCTTATCCATGCAGATTGAGGGGGATCTTCGAATTTCACTTTGAAGGTTGTTGTCAGTTATTATTAGTCAAAATTACTATACATGTTTTGCTAATTCATATATTACTCAAATAATATTGCATGAAGTTTGTTGGTTGCATATGGATTCTATGTGTTTCATGCTCACATGATTATTATAAAATTAAGTTGTGTCCATCTTTTGTTCCATAGTAAAAGTTGGCTTGTTTAAAAAAACCCTGAATTTTACTTCTTTTGTTCCTTTTTTATGTTTTCATTTTTTATGGATTGTGATAAGAAATAGGTTTACGATGCATGCTTTGTTTGTCTTTTTTTAAAAAAAATTTGAATTTAGATGTGGATAGTGGTGGAGTTGGAGGATTGAATTTCTATTATCTAACTCTAAGTGATTCTTTCATTCAGTCTAAAGGCATGCGGTCCAATATATATTTCTTCTATATCATATCTGTTTATTTGTTTATAAGTTCCAATGGATGGCTATGATGTCAACCTAAATGATGACCTATGTGTGTACCTGAGACAAATAAAGAGAATCACTTCAAACCTTTTATCAAAATACAAGTTGTCAAAATTGAAACATATCTTGTCACATATATATCCACATCCAACCCCCATAAACTTGTTCCAATATTTATTCATTATGCTAGGATACCTCGATGATTTCAAGGTGGATTCTGTTATTATAATTTATACACAATTTATATTGTCAACTCAATAGCTATGATTTTTTTTCTTCTTTTATTATTACTACACAAATCTTACATTTCACACTGACCACCCTAAGGTAGACACTGAAATTGCCTCAATTTTTCATTTTATATATAAGTTTTCACATTACAAACACAATATTAGGTATTACCAATAGAGGATGACAACTTATAAACACCACAATTTTTTCTCTATCTTTCACAGCTCTAGAACCAAGTCTGCAACGCACAGAGAAAAAAAAATTGATTCAATAATGAAGAAACAATACATAAGACTGAAACTGAAAATAAAAATGCTACAAATGATTTCCTATGTGACCATCACTTGTTGCTTTCATCAACAGAATTATGAAATTCTATAATGGGACTATGAAATTTTTTAAAACATAGCATAGGTTAAACTGTGAAATAGGCCAATTAGATATGTATCTATTGACTTACAATATGTATCTGTTTTTATCCAGAACTCCCTGTTGACAGATGAATCTTCCTCTGGATGCATCAATTCACCTTTGTTGTAGCCTCCATCATTGATTGTTTTCTTCTTGTTCTAGTTCTTGTGGTGTTTAGCAGATTTGAGTGCAGCTGTTGAACTTTTAGGGTGAACTTTCTTGCAGAACATATATGTTTGTTCTAAAATCCACAAACATAGGTAAAGTCATTACCAGGATAATACCACATGCGAAGGCTAAGACCATAAATAAATAATATGCTATTTAAGGCAAAAAGAAAAAAACATTAAAATGCAAAGCTAAAAATGTTAACACGAATAATGTTGGTTACTTTACATAATAGTCGTTATCCAACATATTTTGTTCCAATTTTAACTTATCACGTTGATAATCATTACTCATACTAAAGATTATGTTAATGCATAGTAGTTATACATAAACAAGTGCAAATAGAAAGTTATAGAACCTCTTTGTGTACCTTATTCAGTTTTGTCTCAGCATAAGCAGAATCAATAGGCCCATCATTTATTGAAGTCGAATTCTTAGAATAATCATGGAGCATTCTTTTCTTTAGCTTGTCTGTCATCAGGTTCATGGCAGACTTGTACACTTCCTTATCAGCTATTTTGTCCTCCTTTTCACATATTGCACTGAAATTCTCCTCAGCTGATTTGCTTATCTGAAACAGCTCCCTCACCAAAGTCCTATGTTTTTTATTTACTGCTACTACAGTTGTTTCAGACAGTTCAATATCTGTTCCAAATGGATATCCCAAGAGTGGACAAATTGCAACACCATTTGCACTTGGTTTTGTGCGTTCTATTGGTTTTTCATTGAGTGTTATTATGTTGACATGTATGCTTCTCCCAGTGTTGACATGGCTAGTCCTCCTTAAGGGATCAATGCTGACATCATCCTTGGTTTCAGCTCCTAGAAGTTTCTCTGGCTCATCATGCATGAGCTTCAGATCATTCTCGGTGATCTCATCTTCTTTTTCACTTATGCTTTCAACATAAATGGGAAATGATGGTGTTGTTAAGGGGGTTGATACTCGTTCTGAACCAATAGTTCCAATTACAATGAAGCCAGGGAAGTATTCTCCCTCACAGTCTTCATCTACTCTTGCTGCTTCTAGGCCAGCAATAGAGTTTCTAAGCTTGTTATGTGCATGTTTGGAAAGTTTGATCCCAAGGTTTGGTTTCTGATAGACTTGTTCATCATCAACAATTCCCTGAAACAAACAAATTTTATGGAAATAATTGAGACGCATAACATGCAAAGTGGAATTCCATCGTAGCATTCATCTACACTCTTCCCAATTCTGATCTTATGCTACTAGACATTTGATGGATCTTATTATCCTTAACATCTTTTTAAACAGTCCACTTTTTATGTTCTAATTTTCAATTATAGGCAGTCATTGTACTTGATTTTCATAATACCTGAAATTTAATCATAGCCTTTCAATGGTTGTAAGTAGGGTTTGTTTTTTGTTGTGTCTTCATCATGGGCCTATATATTTGTGGTCATAGGTCTTTGCAAGAGAATATTTGAATTTTCCTTAACCTGCAGTTCAAAGGTCATGATCAGAAATCAAGTTATGTATTGTCTAGTATGGTCAATTTTGCTTTCATGTACTACAACTGGTTTTTTACTAATTTTATTCCCATGACATAGTTAATGCATGTATGAAAGAACATAAATAAGTAGCTTGCTAACAACATATGACTTACCAACGACTAAGTCCTTCAATGGTTCACTACTATTCTGCCGAAGTGTGTTTTGTATCCAGCCTAGTTACTGCATGAAAAAAATAACTTGAGGAAACCAACTTACAAGAGTATGTATAGTGAATATTTTGTTTTGCAAGGCATGCTTGATAAAGGATCTCATCATCATGTTTGATATTCATAAAAAAATCTTTGGAGTTTTGGTTGCTTAATTTGGGAACATAATGTAAATGAAGGAATTGTTTACCGTACTTAAATGATATCTTAAAAAGAACATATCAAATATTAGTGGTAGTCAGTGATGTCTTATACAGAGGATAGAGGAAGAAAAATATAGAAAAAATTACAAACATTGTTTGCTGTTATACATGTCATTAAATCAAGTGGGTCCTAAACACCCTAATCTGATCATCTGCAAGGTCATCTAACAGTAAGGCTTATAACAAAATGAATATAAAGACATTTTGAATTATGTGTGTCAATATATTACCATTAAAATATATTGCAGTTTTATTGGCTCACTGAATTTGGACAGTCAACTTATTTTACTGCACATATGTGAAGCATATATGTGTGTTTGGATATTATTATTAAATTTTGCATTATTTTACATGTGAGTGACTAATACTATGAAGACACAAATGGAGAATTTCAAATACCTAAGATATATGATTAACAATTTTGTACTTCTTCTTGGTTGTTGTTTTAGGTCGTTCTTATTCACTCAGTTAGCACGTTGAAGATTCTTTCCTCTTGTGAAAACAATAGGAATACCCACAATAACCAAAAGGGGAGTGAATTGGTTTAAACTTGGTCTTTTAAAATTATTTATAAAATCAGAATCAAAGGATCTTAGTCACTTTTAAACCAAGAATGATTTTAATCAATCAAATTACTCAGCACAAGAAATCAATAGCTCAAAAACAAAACTTGTTGAGTAATGATAATAACACTAAGAACAAATGAACAAGACGACTTGTAAAGATAGAGATAAAGAAAATCAACACAAGCAATTTATACTGGTTCACTTCTCAAGAGAAGCTACATCCAGTTTCTTCTAATCAACACTAGATTAGAGTTCCACTATTAACAAATTCAGTTCTTACAAGCTTTATATCATACACACTTTATCAACACTAGATAAAGATAGAAATCTAAAACCCTATTAGACTTCTAGTGATCAACAACCAGAGAACACTACTCTGTTCTTCCCTAGAGAACACTACTCTAGAACAAGCTTCAAAGAACTTTTTACAATAGCATCAAATAACAGAAATTGCAAAAACGAAATTACAATCAAAGATTATGGAGAGAAACAACCTGATGATCCAATGAATATGAATGCATGTGGTTTACCAATCAGAGTTGAATGAGAAAAAAGATTTCAGAACATGCTCTCCAAAAAAGTTCTTTGAGAATTCTTGCCCAAGAAATCATTCAAAACCCATGAAGATTAAAGAGTCGGACAAGACTTTAGTTAACCCAGAAAATCACTTTTAAAACCTTGAGAAGGCTTGTGTGTATTCAAAAATTTCGAAGTATTCAAGTTATGTTTCAAGACAAGCCTCACTCATATTTATAACAGCTTTTTATAACAAACTGTTCGATTACACGCGTCAAATAATCGATTAAAACAACTCATGTAATCGATTAAATTATCACTTAATTGATTAAAGTGTTCAAGGCTGAATTTTGGGTTTAACAACGAACAAAATAATCGATTAAACCGAGCTGTAATCGATTAAAGCAGTGAAGTTTTATATCTGAAGCCTCTTGTGTAATTGATTACAATGTTTGGTAATCGGTTAAGGCAGTGAAGGTTCCTTAAGAAACAAGCTTATGTAATCAATTACAATGTATGGTAATCGATTAAATTAGTGAAACATGATTTTCAAGATAGCTTGTGTAATCGATTACTGTCTATGGTAATCGATTAAAGCATGAATGCATTACTTTTGTTTTACACTATGTAATCGAATACAAATGTTAGGTAATCGATTAAAATATTCTTCAATGCTTTTCCAGATTTAAAACTTAAGCAAATAATCGATAATATTGTTGTGTAATCGATTAAAACAGAATAATTACATTTTTCCAAAAACATTTCTAATTTACTTCTTTTTCAAAATAGCTTTGATTCTTTGATGAAAACACTTAAGCATGTAAATGATTATATGCATGCAAATACAAGGATCAACAGATTAGCTTCTCATACACTTCATTTTGGATTTCAACCTTCAAGGCATGTGAAAAGCTCAAAACATTCTTCCAATGGCTTCTCATACACTTCATTTTGGATTTCAATATTCAAGGCATGTGAAAAGCTCAAAACATTCTTCCAAGTCAAGAGCTTCATTCTTCTTGTTGCTCCCCCTATATCCAACATCTTGTTTTTCTCCAAGAAAGACTAACTCCTTCACACCATCCACATCACTGCATTCTCTTGTTGTGGATATTGACCATCTTTTCAGGTATGTACCGTGTGTGTCAGTGTTTTGTGGATTATACATGTTTGTTGATATGTCAATTACCTTTTGTCATAACATCCAGTGCATTGTTGGTCAACCTTAGTTCCTCGTTTAAGGTTCAATTCAATGATTAATATGGATAGTTTGGATTAATTGTTGAATTGAATCTTGAATTATCCGTTTGGACAGTTTGAGAAGTTGTTTATTTTATACATAATTCGTACATATAGGTTAAGTATGAATTGTTTAATTAAATGATATTTCGGTTTACTGCATCTTCCTTTGTTCTCCGAGTGCATACATGAAGGTGGTGACAACAAGTCACCACTCTCATGTTGGGTACTTGGAGACCAATGGGAAATGCTGCCAAATTTTCATTAAATTAACCAAACCATCTTAAGTTTTATGTATGAATCATGTATAAAAAATAACTTTCTGAATGGGGTAGGGCCACACCTTTTTTACTATTAGTCTTTCATTTACATACATAGAAGATTTACAATATGAAAATGATAGCTAAGTGAAACCATGGATCGTACTTGGATGAAAGCACTGTGCATTAGTGACTAGTACTGCAATGGTGTTAAACAATTCCTACAATTTATGACACATAATGCAACTTCTCTGCATGGTAATTATTTTTGTCCCTGTCTTAAATGTGTGAATCGGAGACGACAATCAATCGATGACACCAGAACACATGTAATCTGTCACGACATCATTTTGAGTTACACAAAATGGATATGGCATGTTGAATTACCAGACATGCCAATATTCGAGAACATTGCCCAACTTCATGAAGATGCAGCAGATCGTATAAAAGACATGATATGTGATCTTGGAGAAGAGAATTTTCAGCAAGCACATGCACCTGTTATGACAAATTACAAAGTGATTTAAAGATCCATTTGTATGAAGATTGCACAACCTTCACACGATTGTCAATGGTCTTAGCTTTGGTTAACTTGAAGGCAAGATTTGGGTGGAGTGACAAAATCTTCACGGAATTGCTATCTTTGTTAAAAAAATGCTTCCAAAAGATAACACTTGCCGAAAAATCACTACGACGCAAAGAAGATTTTATGTCCCGTGGGAATGGAGTACCAAAAAATACATGCATACCCTAATGATTGTATGTTGTACATAAATGAATTTGCTGATTTGACTAATTGCCCGACATGTGAGGTATCACGATACAAACTGTAACACCCCGTAGGCCTCCGGTGCGTTATCATTAATAATATCAGTTTAGCGTCTCATTAACATGAAATATTACTCAGCGGAAGCATAAAATCGTTTTTCTTGATTCATTATGTATGGAATCCAATATATCAAGCAAACATATAGATAAGGCACATAACATACGCCCCTGCTGATCCAGTTTCTCATAAATAAACATAGACAGATAAATCAACATATACAATGTACTCAGGAAGAAATTCATCTCATATCATATCATAATAGTTCTGTACATCCATATACATCAGAGTTTTCACCACACAGTGGTGATACAAAAAAATAATTGCCCTCACCGAGGGTTTACAGAACTATACAACCCTTATCCAGGGTACAAAACATAGATAAAATACAAAACTGAGCCTTCAAGCTCCTTCTGCTGCTCTCAGCCCAACAAAAATGTCTCTACTCGGGCCTCCTGCCCTGAGACTGCTCTCTTCTATCCGAAGAGTCACCTGAAATCACAAATCCCCACACGGGGTGAGATACATATCTCAGTAAGCTCAGGGTCCTGGGAAATCATCCCCACCTTGGCCCACAATTCACAATACAAACATCAGATAAGCATACATATCAAGTCTAGTTTACATCCATGGCAGAGATTCACTCAATACCGTTCCACATGGCAGAGATTCACTCAATGCCCTCAATATGGCAGAGATTCACTCAATGCCTTCAACATGGCAGAGATTCACTCAATGCCCTGGGCAGAGAACCCTCGATGCCCTCCATATATGGCAGAGATTCACTCAATGCCTTTCACAGTTCACAGCACAACCAGGCACAAATGCATACAGAGTAAAATATGCAACAACCAATGCATGCATTATGAATATGACCATCACTCCCCCGGAGTGTGGTGTGCAACCAAGTGGGAATCAATCCCCAGGGACTCAGAACTTACCTGGCAAGGTATCAGTCTGCAGTTCCTTCCCTGGTCTGTGGCTCTCGCCACCAACAGTTCCAATATCACGCCCTATTCAAGGGACATTCTAATATCAAAACCAATCCACATGTATTCAAGCACAGAGCATATCATATACAGAATTCCCCTACCCTAGGGTTCAACCATTTCCGCCCAGCGCACACTAGGCCATCACAGACATATACATAATTCACTAAGGCTGAGTATCAAGCATTTGAGTCATCCCAGACTCAATGCACAGCCTATACTTCAAATATCACTGGAACGGTCTGAGTTTCACTCAAAGCACCGCTCAATTACTTCTCAAGCTCAATACAGATATAATCAAGGCTCTAGCATGTCAGATAACAATCGACAAGTGACTCTACCATAGTCACCCATACATTCACAGAGCCAATATTCAAAGTTCACCAATTCAAAAACTGAAAGCTAATCCTTCATCACTAGACAGTTCTAAACAGGTTTCTCTACAGAACCCTGGGCTAATTCTAGCCCCAGCTCAATATAGACCACAAAATCCAGAAAACCTCAACTCTCAAGATCAACCAAAGAAACTCGAGTTTCTTACCTCAGTGGCGACCAGACGAGCTGCAGGACTGCTTCCTCAAGCTCTGTTGTCCCTGCTGAGCCCTTGATTCTTCGCCAAACTCAAGTTTCAGAGGTTTCTCTAAGGGAATGGATTTTGCTCAGTTCTAAGGAAAGGATGAAGGAATATAGCTTTCTAATCGATTATAACAAGTTTCTAGGTCGTAGGGAGGTGTTTAGGCCAACATATAAGGTCCTAGGAAGCTTGGAACAGGCATTAATGGAGGCTGGGGCAAAAGGGAGGAAGAAGAAGAAGTTTTTCTTCTTCAAAAACGCGACTGCCCTTTAATATTGGGCCTGCCCGAGCTCTGGCGCGATCCGCGCCAGATCTGGTGCTACTCGTGCCACCATGGCGGTTTATGTGGCGCCACCAGTGCCACTCCCACGCCTCCAGCGTCAACTTCCAGAACCTGTGGCGCCACCCGCGCCACACTGGCGCCATCCATGCCATACCTCCCCTGACCTATGGCGCCATCCGTGCCACAAATGGCGCTGACCGCGTGGAATTCTAGTGAAACTTGGTTTTCCAGACCACTTCCCGCGCCATCCGCGCCACCTATGGCGCTACCCGCGTGGGCTGGAAAACCTCTGGCGCCCCTCGCGTGGCTCTGGCGCCCTGGACGTCAAGTTCCAGTGGCTCTGGCGCCATCAGCGCCACACCCTTAACAGGGTTTTCTCCTAACGAATCACTGGCGCTACCAGCGCGGGGTCTGGTGCCAACCGCGCCACAATGAGGGTTATCACATTCACCCCTCCTTTTTAGGAATTTTGTCCGCAAAATACAGAATCATACCTGTTAGCTAACTCGGGATACAACTGTAACAGCTCCTGCTCTCATTCCCAAGTTGCTTCCTCAGGTGTCCGACCTTCCCATTGTACCTTGACGATGGGAATCATTTTGCTGCGGATCTGCTTCTCCATTCTGTCCAGAATCCTCAAGGGTCGTGTAGGACTCGTCAGATTCTCTCTAATCTGAACTGTGTCAGGTTGCACCACGTGTGAGGGATCAGCCACATACTTCCTCAACTGAGACACGTGGAACACATCATGCAAACCTGACAACTGGAGAGGCAAAGATAGTCTGTATGTCACTGGTCCTATCCTCTCAAGGATCTGATAAGGACCAATGAACCTAGGACTCAGCTTCCTCACACCTAAAGTTCGTCCTACACCCGTTACTGGAGATAGCCTCAGAAACACATGATCACCCTCCTTAAACTGTAAGGGTCTGTGCTTCTGATCATAATAGCTCCTCTGTCGACTCTGAGCCTTCATCAACTTGTCTCTGATCATTCTGATCTGCTCAGAAGTCTCTTGAACCATCTCAGGTCCAAGGAGCTGTCTTTCTCCTACCTTTGTCCAACACACAGGAGTTCTGCACCGCCGGCCATACAAAGCCTCATATGGTGCCATGCCCAAATTGGCATGAAAGCTGTTATTGTAGGAGAACTCCACCAGAGGTAGATATCTGTCCCAGCTAGTACCTTGCTCCAAGGTACACGCTCTCAGCATATCCTCTAGAGTCTGGATGGTCCTCTCAGTCTGACCATCTGTCTGAGGATGGTAAGCAGTGCTGAGTCTCAGCTGGGTCCCAACAGTATCTTGAAGAGCACCCCAAAACCTCGAGGTGAACTTCGGATCTCTATCACTGATTATACTGTCAGGGACTCCATGTAATCTCACAATCTCCCTGACATATAATTGGGCCAACCTCTCTGTGGTGTAGTCAGACCTCACAGGCAAGAAATGAGCAGACTTGGTCAGCCTGTCCACTATCACCCAGATGGAATCACATCCACTCTGAGTCCTCGGTAATCCTACCACGAAATCCATGGAAATGCTGTCCCATTTCCACTCTAGGATCTCTAAAGGCTGAAGCAGACCAGATGGTCTCTGATGCTCAATCTTTACCTTCTGACACACCAAACACTTTGTCACATGTTCAGCTATGTCTTTCTTCATCCCTGGCCACCAGAAACTCTTCTTCAGGTCATGGTACATCTTGGTGGCTCCTGGATGAATGCTGAACTGGCCTTTATGTGCCTCAAATAGGACGACATCTCTCAACTCGCCCTCAGGCACCACAATACGACCTTGGTATCTCACCAAGTCATGATCCTTCCAGGATACATCCTGTTGACCAACCATAGCCCTCACAGCCTCATCTTGCTGCTGAGCTTCTCGGATTCTCCTGATCAGCTCATTATCTACCTTGGTCTTGCTCAACTCAAGACCACGTGCACCTTCCGTCACTGTTAGGTGCATGTCTCTGAGTTGCTCTATCAGCTTGCAATCAGAGATCATCAAACATGCAGCAATCACATTCTTCCTGCTCAAGGCATCAACAACCACATTGGCCTTGCCTGGATAGTATCTCAGCTCAAAGTCATAGTCATTCAGGAACTCCATCCAACGCCTCTGTCTCATGTTCAACTCTTTCTGATCAAAGAGGTATCTGAGACTCTTGTGGTCGCTGAACACTATCAACTTGGCACCATACAAATAGTGTCTCCATATCTTCAGAGCAAACACCACAGCTGCTATCTCCAAATCATGAGTAGGATAAGACTCTTTATGAAGTTTCAGCTGCCTGGAAGCATAGGCAACCACCTTCTGATCCTGCATCAATACACATCCAAGTCCTCTCTTGGATGCCAAACACCTCAAAGGTTCCCTCAGGATCAGGAAGAGTCAACACTGGAGCTGTGGTCAACCGCTCTTTCAGCTCCTGGAAACACTGCTCGCACTCATGGGTCCAAACAAAAGGAACCCTCTTCCGTGTGAGCCGAGTCAGAGGGATCACCAACTGTGAAAACCCCTGAATGAACCTCCTGTAGTAGACAGCCAATCCCAGGAAACTACGGATCTCAGGCACGTCCTTGGGCCTCTCCCAAGACATCACTGCCTCTATCTTGCTGGGATCCACTGATACACCAGCTGCTGAGATCACATGGCCAAGGAACTTTACCTCTGATAACCAGAATTCACACTTGGCCAACTTAGCGTACAACTGCTTATCCCTCAAGATCTGAAGGACTGTCCTGAGATGCTCGGCATGCTCTATCTCCGTCTTGGAGTAGATCAGAATGTCATCGATGAACACTACCACAAACTGATCTAAGAAAGGTCTGAATACCCTGTTCATATAATCCATGAACACTGCTGGGGCATTCGTCAGACCAAACAGAATGACCTGATACTCAAAGTGACCATACCTAGACCGGAAGGCTGTCTTAGGTATGTCTGCTGGTTTGATCCGGATCTGATGATATCCGGATCTCAGGTCTATCTTAGAGAACACCCTGGCTCCCCTCAACTGATCTAACAGATCATCAATATGAGGCAGAGGATACTTGTTCTTCACAGTAACCTTGTTCAACTGCCTGTAATCCACACACAGTCTCATACTGCCGTCCTTTTTCTTCACAAAGATCACCGGTGCTCCCCAAAGCGAGACACTCGGTTTGATAAACTGCTTGGACAGCAGGTCCTCCAACTACACCTTCAACTCCAGAGGAGCCATACGATAAGGTGCCACAGAAATCGGTCCCACACCAGGAACCAGATTAATGGAGAACTCTATTTCCCTCTCTGGTGGTAGCTGAGTTATCTCCTCAGGAAACACGTCCATGAACTCGCTCACCACAGGGATCTGAGACAAATCAACACTTGGCTTATCTTCTGTCACACCCAAGAAGATATAGCCCTGAGCTCCCTCCATGATCGCCTTGCGAGTTTGCAAGACCGATAAGAATGAGGTGGAACTCGAACCTACCTCGTCAGAAGGCATAACTACCATTTTCTGGCAGCAGTCTAGCATCACGCCATACTTGGCCATCCAGTCCATACCCAGAATCATCTCAAGGGTAGGCATCGCTAGACAAAACAGATCTATCACATAGACTCTGCCCTCATACACAAACTGCACGTCCTTGTAACACGTGCTCACCTGACATCTTTCTCTAGATGCAGTGGTAACCTCCATCGGAGGGGCAAAACTGAGCTTAGGCAATCTAAGCCTATCAACAACCATATCCTGAATGAAAGAATGTGTAGCTCCAGAATCAAACAATACTCTAACATCACAATCATCGATTAGAACTGTACCTCTGATCAGGTCTGCAGCTCTGGCTGCTTCCCTCGCATCTACTGTGTACACCCGACCTGCTATGGGTGCTGTCATCTCTGCTGGAGCAGCCTGTGCCCGACTCTCTGTCTGAGGGCACTCTCTGGACACATGGCCTGACTGGCCACATCTATAACAGATAATCTGGCCTGTGGAACATGCTCCCAAATGCTCCTTTCCGTAGGCCGAACACTTCGGGATAGGTCTTCCCCGAACTGGACCCCTCTTAAATCTGTCAGAGGGTGCAGAGACTCGCAACATCTTGCCCTTACCCTTCCCGGGTGGGCCAGAACCTCTGGGCCTTCTCCCCTCCTGTCTGTGTGAGGGAGCAGGCTGTCTGCATCTCTGTCTCTGCAGGATACCCTCCACCTGGCAACTCTGTCTCACCAGGGTATCCATGTCTCGTGACCCAAGACCAGCCACTAGCACCTGGATGTCATCTCTAAGTCCCCTCAGGAACTTAGCTGCTAAAATCTCAGCTTCAGGCAAAGGTCTCCTGAAGTGTGCATACTGGGCCAACTCATTAAACTGGGCCAGATACTCATCCACCGTCATGGTCCCCTGGACGAGTCCATCAAACTCTGCCTGCTTCTACTCCCGGGCATTTCTAGGAAAATACCTGTCCAGGAAGCAGGCCTCGAACAGCTGCCAGGTAATCACATCTCCCCGCCCTCTCAGAAGCTGTGCTGTGGTCTTCCACCACTCATGGGCGTCGCCCTGAAGCATATAGGTTGCATACAGCAACCTCTGGTGATTGGGGCACTCCATCACCTCAAAAATCTTCTCTAAGGCCTGCAGCCACCTTGCTGCAGCCACTGGGTCATAGCCCCCTGAGAACACTGGAGGGTCATGCTTCCTGAAGGTAATCAGCATCTTCCCTCTGGCTGCTACATCACTGTCAGCCTCTATCTGGGACATCTGGTCCCCTCGCTGGTGGCTCGCACCAGCCTGCTGGCGACTAGCCTCGCCATCAAGGGTAGGAGGTGTGGAGGATACTCTGTCATCCCTCCTGAGGTTCTTCACCTCCTCTAACAAGTCCTGGTTAGCCTTCACCAAGGCCTCATAGCTTCTCTGGTTGCAGCCATCTCTCGCTGCATCTCCTCCTGAGTCTGTCTATTTGCAGCTAACTCTTGCTGCATGGCGGCTAATGCAGCCGCTACTGGATCAGACTGGGCACTGGTAGCCCCACTGGTGCTTCTAGGTCTCACCATAGCACTACACATGTACATCACATAGTGAGTTGATCAGGCCCACAGTTAATGTACCCTCATGCAATGCTCATGTCAAACAACCACAGACAAGCACCAAAACAAGTTCCATACATAATGTTCTTATCAAGAAACCTCGCTCTGATACCATTAAATGTAACACCCCGTAGGCCTTCGGTGCGTTATCATTAATAATATCAGTTTAGCGTCTCATTAACATGAAATATTACTCAACGGAAGCATAAAATCATTTTTCTTGATTCATTATGTATGGAATCCAATATATCAAGCAAGCATATAGATAAGGCACATAACATACGCCCCTGTTGATCCAGTTTCTCATAAATAAACATAGACAGATAAATCAACATATACAATGTACTCAGGAAGAAATTTGTAACACCCTCATAATTTACCATAGATGTGCAGTTTTTATACATATGCATATCTAGGCAAATGACATAAATACCCTTGGACATTTTTGAAAATGACAAAAATGCCCCTGAACATTTGTGCAAATGACCAACATACCCTTTTTACTCTAATAAGGTCAGATAGTCTTAATAAGGTCATGGAAACCTGACAAAAATATAATATGCTCTTAGATAAAGAATTATTGACCAATTAGTAAAGAAAAACCATGAAATAGAAGTGTTAGAAATTTTGAAAGATATTTCAAAAAGAATTGAATTTAGAATGATCTGAGTTCCATAAAAAATACAGAAAAAGGAAACGTATAATCTAGGGAATTTTCCCTTAATTATGGAAGAAATAAATTCTTTAATAAGTGATTTAGATATTTTACTAATAAAAAAACCAAAAATGAACCAATAGGAACTTAGATAAAACTATTGGAAAAAAAATTGTGTGACATCTTATTACACATTAGTAAACCTTAAGTGATTTTCTAACCGATTTTAGAATTTTATTCATAAGAAAGCAATTAGAATTAGACTTTCATAAAACATAGAAATAATATTTGATTCTATGAACAATATATGTTAAGTAAAACAAAACCTTAAAATTCTTTAAACTAAAATCATTCTACCTAAACAAAGCTTAATTGAAACATATTTGCCTTAAAACACCAAGCTTGGCCGTGAATCTCCAAGAAGGATGAAGAAAGCATTAGAAAATTTGAGAATAAGGACACTTGGTAGATTTAGAAGTTAGGAAAAATACAATTGGACCAAGTGGAAAGCTACTTTGAAGGAAATGCAATAAAAATCTACAAAGGAGAAAGCTACTCCACGTGAGATTTAAATCAAAAGGCAAGTCACCAAAGCTTGTTAAAACTGCATGGATCAGGCAAGAAGGCAAAGGAAGAATGTAGAAAAGTCTTGATTTAGGACACTTGGAATGTAGGAAAGTAAGGACCAATAGGAAGAAACCAACTAAAAAGTAAGGCAATTATAAGCTTGAGATATTTTTCACTTAAAACCAAGGAACATAGCATATAAAAAAGAGTGGTGGGGACCAAGATGGGGCTAGCACACGGACAACACCTCACTTTCATTCCCTATCCCTTTCATTTTGAATTACCAAAACAAAAGTCCACACTTTGTGTAGTTCACGTGAAAGCTAGGAACATTGAAGAAAAGATTAACTTTCAAACAAAAGCAAAGGTATGGGAAGTATTTGGTATACATGGCTTAGATAATTGATTAAAGTATGTTATCCTTTAGTTCTACATGATTTAATCCATGTTAACATTTATTAATACAAGACTTAAGTTAGGCACACTAAGTGTTTGTTTAAATGTCTCAATGAATGGAAAAAGATGCAAAGATGGTTATTTGAAGAAGTAACTTCACATGAATTAAAGAATAGTTAAATGGAATAATAAAGTGATTAGGGAACCTTAATTAACTTGAAGAATAATACAATGGAATCTAGTGAAAAGTAACTAATCACTTAACTATTTATATTTTGGCTAAGTATACTTGTTTTACCAAGGGTATATGTTACTTACCTTGTTGTGGTGTGAATTAATTTATTTCTTATGTGATGTGGTGATATGTGTTGCTTATTATTTATTGGATGTTATTATGGGTTGCATATTATTTGATGATGTAGTGATATTTTGTTAATTACTTAAGGAATATCATGATTTGCACTAAAAGTACATGTGTTGTTGAAGAAGTTGTAAACAATGAATATTATTAAAAGAGTTATGTGCTACTTCCTTAAGATTATTTTTCCGAAGAAATTATGGCACACTTGTATCTTGTATATGAAAATAATTATGATGAAGTGGTAGTGCCAAAGTCAAGAGAATTTGAGAATGGAAGTAATAACAAAGAGTAACTAAAAATAAAAGAAAATCATTTACATTCATTCTTTGCATTTTTCCCCTCGGAATGGAGGGAGGTCTCACTGGAGTGGGTGGGACTGTTCCACTGGAGTGGGTGGAACTATTTTATGGTACCCTTTTTATCCCCTCGGAGTGGAGGGAGGTCTCACTGGAGTGGGTGGGACTGTTTCACTGGAGTGGGTGAAACTATTCTAAATTTTGGTACCTTTGACTAGGCCTCTGAGATCTCAGTCATGCATCATTTAACAAAGAAATCATGCATCATTCATCATGTATCTGTTTTATAAATATTATTTGATGTTATTACGTATCTGCTGTTTACTTTAAAACTGTTATGTATCTAATACGTTATTTTATTTTCTATTGATTATCTAATCATGTTTATCACATACTTACCCTATGTTTGTGTCTGTGGTTGACACCTGTGATGACCCCAATTTATTTGGGCGAGCAGAGGAACAGTGAAAAGCTGAGATATGGAGAAGCTTGGATGATTTGCATGCTGTGTTTTGGCTTGATGTATGGTTGACCTAGTTGGATGTTGTTGCTTTTTGAGTTATGTAATTTATACTGTACTATTTTGGTGGTGGTCTGTATTTTATTTTGGATGACTGTACACGGACCGTTATACTTAACTATGCTTAAATTACCTAGATTACGTATTATGTTAAATTATTCCGACGTAGCAAATCGTTTAAAATAATATTTTACATAACCAAATTTCGTAGAAAAAAAAATTTCCGTAAATTAAAAACGTAGTTGGTAAAAAAAAAAAAAATCAACGTAATAGGTTAAAATAAGGAAATTAAACGAAATCGTTATAAAATTAATCTCATATCATATCATAATAGTTCTGTACATCCATATACATCAGAGTTTTCACCACACAGTGGTGATACAAAAGAATAACTGCCCTCACCGAGGGTTTATAGAACTATACAACCCTTATCCAGGGTATAAAACATAAACAAAATACAAAACTGAGCCTTCAAGCTCCTTCTGCTGCTCTCAGCCCAGCATAAATGTCTCTACTCGGGCCTCCTGCCCTGAGACTGCTCTCTTCTATCCGAAGAGTCACCTGAAATCACAAATCCCCACACGGGGTGAGATACATATCTCAGTAAGCTCAAGGTCCTGGGAAATCATCCCCACCCTGGCCCACAATTCACAATACAAACATCAGACAAGCATACATATCAAGTCTAGTTTACATCCATGGCAGAGATTCACTCAATGCCGTTCCACATAGCAGAGATTCACTCAATGCCCTCAATACTTGGCAGAGATTCACTCAATGCCCTCAGCACATGGCAGAGATTCACTCAATGCCCTCAATATGGCAGAGATTCACTCAATGCCTTCAACATAGCAGAGATTCACTCAATGCCTTTCACAGTTCACAGCACAACCAGGCACAAATGCATACAGAGTAAAATATGCAACAACCAATGCATGCATTATGAATATGACCATCACTCCCCCGGAGTGTGGTGTGCAACCAAGTGGGAATCAATCCCCAGGGACTCAGAACTTACTTGGCAAGGTATCAGTCTGCAGTTCCTTCCCTGGTCTGTGGCTCTCGCCACCAACAGTTCCAATATCACACCCTATTCAAGGGACATTCTAATATCAAAACCAATCCACAGGTATTCAAGCACAGAGCATATCATATACAGAATTCCCCTACCCTAGGGTTCAACCATTTCAGCCCAGCGCACACTAGGCCATCACAGACATATACATAATTCACTAAGGCTGAGTATCAAGCATTTGAGTCATCCCAGACTCAATGCATAGCCTATACTTCAAATATCACTGGAACGGTCTGAGTTTCACTCAACGTGTAACACCCCAATATTTTTACTTATTGTATAGGGATTGGAAGTAATATTTTAGAACTATTAGAAATTAAAATTCACTAGTTTTAAGATTTTTTTAGACTTTAATATATATGTTGAGATAAAATTCAATTTAAGCTATTCTAATTACTAAAAATTATAGAAAAATGATGAACATAATCCTAAAATTTTTCTTATAATTATGGGCTAAATAGATGTATTTCTTAAAATAGTTTGGTGATTTTACAAATTAAAACAACAAGGAAACAAGATTCTTATTATTTCATGTACTTAAGGGAGAATACAATAGTTTTTGGTCTAGGAGGAGATGTGGCCGTGTGAATTAAGATGGATAGGAATTTTTTTAATTAGCTTTGTGCGAACAAAT
>PYAF01003513.1:34934-50827 GCA_007407185.1 Glycine tomentella | reverse complement strand
CAGATACACTGTACATATCATATGGTGAATATACAAAATCTCTGCTCAGGTACAAAACTGTACAAATAACCCCTCAGGGTATAACAAAAGCAAACTACAGGCTAGGTACAAAACATCAGAGCCACATGCTCATATCATCTAGCCTAAAGTGGCAAACAGCAGCTATCCCTGCACAGGCTTCTTGCCTTGGGATCTCTCTACTCCTCCTGAGGTATCACCTGCATCATAAGTCCCACAAACGGGGTGAGATATAAAATCTCAGTAAACTCAGGGTCCTTGAAGGTATTTCTTTCCCCTGGTTCACTGACAACACATATATCTATCAACCACAATCATATCATCATCAGTGAAACACCAATTCAATCATCAGACACATCAATGCCCAATACACCTGACTACAATCAGGTCATACACATCCATCAGCCAAAATCAAGGCATACTCATGGCATAAAGCCATTCATCACATCAATCACTGTCATGCAGAGGCTACATCTAAGTATATAGGAAACATCTCCTCACAGGAAGGCTACCTCTATATACTTGGCACATCTCTGGCATGTATCCCTAGCGGAGGCTTCCTCTAGATATATAGGTACATCTCATCCATATATCAGGCACATCTCCTTTTGGTGAGGCTACCTCTGTGCACATAGGTACATCTCTTATCATGAGGCTCCTCTATGTATCACAGGGCCATCTCATCCTCTAATCTCAATACAATTGCCTGGGAAAGGCTGCCTCTGTGTATATGGGAAACATCTCCTCGTAGGAGGCTACCTCCATATCACAGGCTCATCTCGCACCAGGTCTTTCTCAGTATCAATCATCTATCCTACTACAATAGGATACTAGTCAAGCACAGCATGCATATACAGGTTTCTCATTCACCCAGTCATGCCACAATTCACTCACATCATAGCTATGCATATCAATTCCCTTTCTCAGGGTCACATACACATCAAATCCCTTTCTCAGGGTTCGATCATCTACCATGCATTCACAGCAGTACACACATTCCTCTATGAGTATATAGATACATATCACAACCATAATCCCAGTGGATATATGGTGGAACACAGCAGAGGATTTACAACAAGAACCAAGAGCTTACCTGCTCTAGACAGATTACCGGTTCTCCCGGCTTCGTGGTCAACACCACCAGAGCTCTCACGCTCACGTCCTACACAAGAACAAGCATATAGTGTATCAGACACGGTTCTAAGCCGTTCAAACGAAAGGAAACTCTCATCCTTTCTATACACATAAACTAATCACTGTACAAGTGATCATCTGATCCTCAACAGGATCCCTCTCAGCCTATACAAGGCTACAGAGTCTCTGCAAGGACTCTGATCAGGCTAATATCAAGCATGTCTCTGCTTTAGCCTTCTCATAAACCAAAACCTCAGTACCAGCAGTTTAGGCTCATAAACCTCATCTATATAGTCTCATGAGCAACTTTGTCAACTGCTCTAAGGTCCAGACTAGTCAAATAGTCAACCTTTTTTCTCTGCTAATACTGACTCAGAGCCAAAATCAAACTTCATCAGTAATGATGATTCAAGGCTCTAAACTCCTCAGAATACCTCTCTGAGTACAAAACTATACAGAGTTCTAGCCGAATAACGGCTCTAACACCTCCAAAAACACCCCTCAAGATTACCCCAAAACCTCAAAATTCAATACACAGAACCAACAGTTAGAGCTCGAGTTTCTTACCTCTGTGATGTCCAGAAACACCAGGGAATCACTTTCCCTAAGGTAGCTCGCTCAATCAGGCTTCCTTCGCCTTGCAACTCCAAGCTCCCAAAGGTTCTCTCAGAGAAATCAAATCTCACTATTTATCGACGATTCTCACGAATCAATCGGGGTTATTCTCTCCTTTCGGGGCTCTGATCACTTTCTCAGTTGGGTCAGAGGTGTTTAGATGAACAATGAAGGAACTAAAACGCTCTGTAGCTCATCAATGGAGGTTTCTCTCTTTTCTTCTCCCCCATTTTTGTCCAATTGAGCTATGATTTATAAGCTGCCCGAAGTCCCACGCTGACCGCGCCATCCACCGCGCTGATCGCGCCACACACACAAAACCATGGCGCCAACCGCGCCGGATTCCAGCAGAAACTGATTTTCTAGGCCACTTGTGGCGCTACTCGCGCCATCCATGGCGCTACCCGCGCCAGCTTCCAGGGAAAAGTGGATTTCTGGAAGGCATGTGGCGCTGACCGCGTCACATTGGCGCTACCGGCGCCAACTCCCCGAGGCCACGGCGCTAACCGCGCCAGCACGGCGCTATCCGCGCCACAACCCAGACAGGGTTTTCTGCTTAAGAGTCCTTAAACATGAGCTTAATCTAAGCTTAATTACATACTTAAAATTCAAGGCATTACATATGGAGTGACTGAAAATGAGATATAGAAAGGACTAGCCATGATTATCAGTACCCTTGTTCATTTATATGGAAGTTAAAATTAACTTTGTTTCCATAAAGTAAGACTATGTTGTGGTTGCTCTAAGCTTGCCTTTTTTTTCTCTAGAGCACTTAAGAGTTTTCCAAACAAATATCTTGTATGCTCTGAATTATGTGTCAAGTTTTCCCTCTTTTACCATCCTCTTATTTTCTATTGAATCTGATGCCTTATATTCAATAAAAGCAAGATCTCTATGGGTGCTTTTGGTGCTATTTTCGGACTTGTTGGAGCAATGCTTTCAGAACTTATCACAAATTGGAGTTTTTATACCTATAAGGTGAGAATAGAGCACACTCAAGTTTCCATTCTATTTTTGTTTTCTGTATGTTTCTTAATTCTTTAATTTGAAGAGGAAAATGATTAATGTTATGAAGAGGATTTGACAAAGTCCTGTATGCATCATCATGAAACTGTCTATAGGTAAAATTACTTGCATAGTATATTTTACATTGATGGTTGAGTTTGTAACACTTTTGTATTTTGCAGTAGCTGGTTTGTTCACACTTGTTTAGTGTAATGTCATCAATCTTGCCATTGGAATGTTGCCACATGTTGATAACTTTGGCTTAATTGAGGAATGCCTCATCAGATTTCTCCTTGGTTTTATTTTGCTGCTACACCCTCAATTTGGGTCTTGCAGCTTTACTTCAACCTCAAGTCAAAATACAAGGCTCACCAATATGTAGCAACTATCTCTGTGTTTTTACTGATTGTTCGGTGAGTTTATTATTAAATCCTTGAAACTCAAGCAATGTCGTTGTCATGATTTAGCGGTTTTGGTATAGGGCACCAAATTGTATTAGTTTCCTATTCGATAAATGCATACTCTAAATCTTAAATTTGATCATTTAGAGATGTTGTTAATTCTCATGGCCTTAGGAGATGGAAAACTTCTTATTTGTTGCTTAATCTACTCCAAATTAACCAATGCTTCTTCTTTCATTTGCTTTGCTTTACTTTGAACATAAAGTTAGGCTTGAACTTGTGCATTTCTTTAGTTACCACAGTGCAAATGTTCTCTAATCATTGTTTTTTTTATGAATACAAGTTTTGTATTGCTATAGTGATGTCACTTCGGGGTGAGAGTGGATATAATACTTTGCTATATGATAGAGGTTTTCAAATGTAATATTTTATTAATTTTGTAAGCAGGGTTGGAGAATATGATACAATTTCATTTTTGTAACTTTCCACTAGTACAAATATGTTTGAATGTCTAATACTAAGCAGTGAAATAATGACTATTTATATGGTATATTATAAGGTTTATGTGTGTTTCGATTTCTGGTAATTCTATTTATAGTTATAAAAAATTGAAAAATTTAGGAAAAGGGTTTCAAATGTAAAATCGTCTTAAAATGGTTACAAATGTAATACATTTCTACGTAAAAAAAACCCTCTAATAAGTCTATAAAAAAATAAAGACGATTCTGAGACGGTTATAGGAAGAAAAAAAATCAAAGACAAATTTTAAGATAGTTCTAGGCAAACAACCATCTTAGAATGGTATATTCTAAGACAGTTGTTATCAATAACCGTCTTAGAATGATGCAAAAAAAAAAAAAAAAGACAAATTCTAAGACGGTTCTAGGTAAAGAATTGTCTAGAATGGTACATTCTAAGACGGTTGTTAGCAATAACTGTCTTAGAATGATGCAAGAAAAAAATCAAAGAAGAATTCTAAGATGGTTATAGGCTAAGAACCGTCTTATAATGGTACATTCTAAGATAGTTGTAGCTATAACCATCTTAGAATGATACAAAAAAAAAAAATCAAAGATGAATTTTAAGACGGTTCAAGGCAAAGAACAGTCTTAGAATGTACCATTCCAAGACGATTGTTAAATATAATCGTCTTAGAATGATGCTAAAAAGAAAATCAAAGACGAATTCTAAGATGGTTCTTGGCTAAGAATCGTCTTAGAATGGGACATTCTAAGATGGTTCAATAGCCGACGTCGAAAGTCTTACTTTTCAACGACACTCGTTACAAAGACGGTTCTCGAACCGACGTAGAATGGGTTAAATAACCGACGTAGAAAATGTTGTTTGTAGTAGTGAGTGGACATTGACAACTGATCATTATATGTCGTAAGGACAAATTGTCGTCTGGTTCTACTCCTTGCACAATAAGCTCGACAACTACTTGAAAGGAATTATTAATAGGTCAGTTATAATTTGTAAGACATTTACTTTATCATTAGTATTTAACATCAATACTTTAATTGTACAATATGCATGCATGTTTCTCTTAAGCAATAGTCAAGGAAGTACTGAGTGTACACTAAATGGATTCAACAATAGTCAAGGAAGTAAATCCAAGGCTACTGCTAGATGGATTTTAGTTAAAGTAAGTCATTTATACAATGTTTGATGTCTTCAAAATTACATTTCATTACTGTGTACACTAATTTTGGGTTAACTTTGAATATTTGAATACCTTATTGAATTTAGTGTAATAAGCAAAAAGGAAGCACTGAGTGTAACTATTACGTGATGTATTGGATGTCAACAATAGTCTTAGGAGGTTTTAAGGATAATTGAAAAATGGTAATTGTTTATTTCAAAACTGATTTCATTTTTTATAGTTGTTATTATTTACACTGGTTAAGTTATGTTTTATTATATCATGTAGTATTTTACTGACCAAGAGCATTGGAACAGAGAGAATAAAAAAGGCAATTCACTTTTAGTGGGCAAGATGTTTTATAAGACTTAAAAATGAAACACTAGATGTTTAAGGAATTTTACAATTGTAGAGTTATGTTTAATTAATTTAGATTATAAATGATCTTATGTATTGACATTATTGTTTTCATTACTTTAACTATTTCTTTAAATTGAAAGTAATTATTGAATAATAATATAAAAATTTGTACTGCTTGATACTATCTGGACTGGTTCTATTTTTTAATTTGTAAGTTTGAGTAATATTAAAAAAACAAACAAAATATTTTTTTTTTTTTTTGCAAACCGACATTGTTGTGCTCACGACAACAATAGTTTTGCTTCATAGTGTGATGCAAGGAGTTGCAATAACTTGTATTAAATATTAACCAGTAGCATTACTTGGAGTCAAAACAATAATAGTAGCACAATAAAATAAAATAACTAGATCAAGATGTACTACAAATGAGAAAATATTTTTTACATTTTTAACTTAACTTACTTATTTTATACTCATAGATTGCTTGTTCGATCAGGATGTAACACAAATTAATAACTCAAATGGAACTATTGCATTAGAGATGTCATTTTTCTTTTTAATATTTTAAATAATTATTATTTTTCAATTTAAAGATTAATTTTTATTTTTATAAATATTTAAAATTTAAATAAAATTTTCTATATTTTAAAAATAAATTCAATAAATTTAGATATTTTTTAAAATTAAAAGATCATTTTAAATAATTATATATATAATTAATTCACGGTAAATTATCTGTAGATTTTATTCTAGAAGAAATCCGCAGGTAATTATGAAAATTCATAGAAAATATCCTATAGATTTTCCTGTGACTTTTAAATCTGCAAGAAATTTCCTGCAGAATAAATCCGCTATAAAACATTACCCATGGTGTTTTTTGTGACTTTATTCCGTAAGAAAATCCACAGAAAATTTCCTACAACTTTTTAATTGGCAGAAACTAATTATCTACGAAGGTTTTACTTGTAAAATGAAGCTGGTAGGAAAATCTGGAAGAAACAAGTTTTCTGTAATTTTCTGCGAAAATTCCGCAACTAATAAGCAAAATTCTAGTAGAATTAAACTCATCGTCCTCTTACTTACAATATACCCTTTAATTTGTTTGTTTCTAACCCACAAATGTGAGATTTATTCTTCAACACTCTCTCTCCTTCAATCCCTAGCTTAAGCAGCCGAGCTTCTTTTATTTACTATCTGGATTTGTACCTACTTTTCATGTTTTAAGTTTCAGAGGTCTCATATCTATTTTTGTTTTTGAATCTAATTTTTAAGCTTCACTCTCTTTTTATTTATTTCTTTTGAGCCTTCTTTTGCTCATATCTTTTTCTCTATTATGGGCTTCAAGTTTTATCTTAGATATGTTTGAACCCTTGTTTGAAAGTGAAGAGAGTGTGTTAGTGGCTTTCAACTTAAGTGGCTTGTTTGTTTAAAAATACATTGAAACTTTGAACTTGTGATCATCTTACTTTTACACCCTTTAATTTCCTAACCCACCAATATGCAACTTATTATTATCCAAAAGTTATCTCTTAAATATGACTACATTAACATTATTTTTGGAGATTTAAGCTACAAAAAGATAATAAATTGTAACATTTATCGATGCAATGATTAACTTGACTTTGACTAAACCAAGAAATTGAATGGAACAATATGCAAGTAATATTATTAAATATTTTCCGTTCCTCTCGTGTCAATATACAATTAATTTCTTAAACTTCGTAGCTATCTAGGGCTCATACACATACAACAAAAATCAAAACCAAAAGATTTTCTCTCTTTTTTTTATTAGGCCTTTTAAATGCATTTTTATAGATATGTTCAATTTGGTATTGCGTCGTATATTTCGGATACGAATTTACTCGACTCTCCTGTTTGGTTTCATTTTCATTAATTAATTTACGTAAAGTGAAGATCAGATGGGTCGGGAATATATATATATATATATATATATATATATATATATATTAGAATAGACATTTAATTCAGAATGAAAAAAGTACATCCTTCACATTTTTTTTGAAAAAAAATTAAAACTTGTCATTCATTTGATACATAATCCACGTCAGATTCGTTCTTCAGGCCACCTTTTACATTTGAAATTTAATTTTATCGTGACATTTTGTGGTCATCAGAAATAATGCAATGCATTTATAAAAATAATAATAAGAAAAAATCATGTTAATGTAAAAAAGTTTTACAATCATTGTTCTACCATGTCAATACATAGACATTAAAAAATTATGTATCTTATTGTCTAAAGATTCTTAGCTATACGAAAATAAGGGAGAGAGATATCATACGCAGTCTTACAAATTAATTTGAAAAAAAAAAATCAGCTATAACTATATATAAGCTAAAAACTACTTACATATAACAGATTAAACAAACGGGTGCAAACTATAATGTACTAATTCACATTATATAAAAAATGGGCATAGACACTGAATTACTGTGTATAGTTTAGAACTGCCACAAGTCCTCTGTCTTGAAGGGACTGTGTTGTTTCTAAAGGGTTTAAGGGCTTTTCAAAACTAGTAAGCTCTCCACCACATACCGAATCATTTTTACTGGGAAGGTTTCTTTGCTCTGAAGACCCCCCACAAGTAGTACTTTTCTTGAAATCCTGCACAAGTAATCCAACACACAATTTTGTTTTACAAACAATAAATTTGATATGTGCCATTGAAAAAAGTAGTATAAATATAAATGCGACTCACTTCGGCATTGAATAGGGAGTAATATAGAAGGAAAAATTAAAAGATCAGCATTTTCAACCACTGCTCTTAAAGAAAGGTCAAAGTACATCATGTCCTCAATCAGCTTGTGAAAGGTCCTCTCAACACTGTAAAAGCATGACACATTTAGTACTGAATTATAGACATAGGAATCAGATAATGTTAGTTTGTTCGAAAAATCACCTTTCACTATCAGGAAAAAAATAAAGAGCAACGCTATCCATATTTGGTCCACATTTCATGAAAGACTTTGGCCACACCCCAGTTCTTGGGTGCAAGTCTGGGCAAAGCACATCAGGGAAAAATCTTGTCTCCTCCAGAACTTTGGGGCTTGCTAAAGTAGACACATGGGCCAGAAGCCCAATGACAGTACCGAAACTTGGGTCTGAGATGCATAAACTTCCCCTATTGACCAGAAAATTCAACTTTAGACAATGCTTCATCATAGCAGCTAGAAAATTCATCAGCTTCTAAAAGGGTAGAAAAAAAATTTATTACCTCCAGACTGGATCAGCAATAGGGTATGGAACAGTAGCATTTAAAGAGTCACTTGTATTAGCTTCATCTTTTGGATCTGGTTGACACTCTTTCTCAAACTTATTTTCCTTTTCAGTGTTGTTAATGCATTGAGACAACCCATGATGAGACAAACCGTGATTATCAGATAACAGCACCATTGTTTTAGCTGCAATATTTTGTGGCTCTTGCTTATTTTTTACACACTCTATGAAACTTTTTGGCTCTATTATGGCTTGAGATGCATCATTTCCAGAATTTAGAGAGACGTTTTTTCCAGATGGGAGAAGAGTACAACTATCATGAAAAGAAGTCACCTTTGCTTCGCAATCCTCACAAAACCAAGTAACATCATCGATAAAAATCACAGGCCCATCTAAACAATACCTGAAAGGGGAGAGTTGACGTGTATAAGGTCAATATGCATTTAAGAATATGAAACTATAACTTAATACGAAGCAAAACTTTCTGGTTTAGAAAATGCTGGGTGGAAAGTTGAATAGCATACTAAAATCACTAGGATGAAAAGGAAGTTCATGGTATTAATACAATTGTATTGTGCATCAACTCGGTGGTATTTAAAGGATGGTTTTCTATAATTTACAGAATGTATATTAAATAAATTTTTCTAATAAAAACTGCAATCCACAGATCTAAATCATATTTAAGATACGTATTACTTTATTTTAGAATACAAACAAATATTCCGCCCACCTTCTATACTAAGAGTAACTTTAAATAATGTCCATATGGCAATAAAAATACATGCATACGCAGCTAATTGTGGTGATGAAAACCTGCTAAAATCATAATTTCGCAAGCAGTTTTACTGTAGTCAAATCATTCCTGTCTTATATATGGTAGGAAAATAATTAAAAGCAAAGATAGAAATCCATGTGCATATGACACAGGTTCAGGTACAAATACCAAGCATGTCTATCATTTCAATGTTCATTGGATTCAGCAAATAAAATTGGGACTACTCCCACCTTACTATTAGTATTAATGGAAATTTAAAGAATGTCCCTTTGGCACATTAGAAGTGGCAGCATCTGAGTGATGAAATATTGCTACAAGTACATTAAAGCAAGTAGACAAAGAGTAAAGACAAATACCTATGAAGTGCATAAACCTGACACTTGTTGCAAAAGACAAGTGTCTCTGGAAACCCTGCATTGCCACACTGAAGACAAACAGCTACCTGCAACAACAATTGTAGAGTTTTACTTCAGTGATTCATATCTTATAAGAGCAGATGCATAACTCAAAAGAAACTCATACTCTTCCACAAAACACCGTAACAGACATGTGAGCAAAAACTAGTACGTTTTTTATGTAACAAAAAGATTCTTTTTTAAAAATGTGGATATAAGTCATAAAACTTGCTACATTTAGTGCATCAATATTCTTGCTAAAGATCATGATAAAAAGATGTGTTAGATGTTGCAAATCATTAACAATTCTTTCCTCTGATCAATTCAAGTTTTGATCAAGTTTGTCATTTTATGGTGACAAGACACTACCCAAAAAAATAAAATGGTTATTCAATCAACAATTATTAACTAGTAGAATTGTAGATTTGTTCAATTGACAAGTCTAAATTAATCATCAAGGGTAGGTTAAGCAGAATCATACCTGTTATGCTAATAGTAATACTGATAATTTAGTTCACTAACACCAAACAATAAAATTATAGCCAAATTTGTACAGAAAACCTCTTACGCAGCCCCTATATTGTTTGTTAGTTTCACAGAAAATTAACAAATGAGAAACACCTGAGACAGCTGAGTTGTCCCTGACTGATGGGCGAGAATATCTATCGTTTGTTCAGCTTTAGAGCATCCATCTGCAGTGTGGGTGTTAATACTGGAACCTGAAGGGGAATTGAACTCCACTACAACTGATGGCAGCAGCTGATTTTGAGAATTTGGCATCAGTCCATTTGAAGTTTTTAGTCTCTGTGTTTCCTCATATAGTTTCAACATTCTTTGATGACTATTTTCTTGGTTATGCATTTACAATGTTTTGCAATAGGGTAGATGAACCTCACAAATTTTACAGTATCCCACTTTTGGTGGTCTTAGTTCTCTTGCTGCAAAATCAGAACTCACATCTTCTGGTTGGGTGTAAATATTAGAATCTGCAGGGGTATGTGGATGATCATTTGTTTCTACAGTAGGATTTTGAATCTCATGATATTCTTTGCCTTCCAATACTTGTGCCTGTGAGGCTAAGACTTGCTGATATACAAGCTTGAAACTTGACCCCACCACAGGTGATGGTGCCATTATATCATATGTCACAGCTGGCCATGGAGAATCAATATCATGTTTAGATGATTCCATGGGTCTTCTTAACCCATTATTTGTCTTCATATATTTACCTGTTTTGCCTCCACCAATCTTATGCTTGAAATTATGACCCTGTGCACTAGTGTCATCAAACGGTTTCCCTTCAACTGGAACTTCAGGAGTAACCCCTATATCTTTCTGCAGGTAATTCCTGTGCTTGGCAACAGTAGTTTCAGAACTCACATTGTTTTCTGAGCATCCATTTTTCCCAGATTTCAGAACTGTCTTAGATTGAACTTCTAATTTTTCTTGAGAATTTGGAATCTGTCCATTTGAAATTCTTACTCTCTCTAATTCCTCATGTAGACTCAACTTTCTTCGATGTTTCTTCCCATTATTATGTGCTTCCACATTGTTGTAACTACCCACACTAACCTCACAAATTTTACAATATACCCCTGGTTGTGGCTGGTGTAATGGTCCTACAGTAGGAATAGTTGGTCCAGAGGTTTGATCAGGTACATATGTACCACCAGCATAGTGGAAATCCTGACCATGATGAGGAACTTGGTCATGATAGTTAAACTTCCTCTGACGGAAAGCTCTAAACAATCTACCATTCAAGTCATTTCTATTTTGAAACCTCCTAATCTGCGAATAACATTCGAACATGCGGTAATGCATAAGTTGATATGGCTACAGCATTCATTTTTGAGATTAAGGGAGGGGTTAGAAAAGAGATACGAAAACATTCTTAGGCCTCCATTGGTTTAGAAACCAAACTGAACACACTAGTCATCACTACCACCAGGAGTTGCTCGCAATCAGCATCAACCCGTTGAACCATTTGAGTAATCCAATATCTCAAAACCAGACTAAATCAGTCAAACCATATTGAACCCTCAACCTAATCCCGTTTTTTAAAAACATTCAAGTTTAATAAGAAAAAGGTTGGCATATTATCACTATCACCATAATCCCAACACAAATACTGACACTTCCAAAACTACTCACCAAAACCAGATGACAGCCTGACACGCCATTCAGATTTTGCTATATTTCAAACGAGCTTAACAAAACAAATAGACAAATTCAAAATGTTGCAAATAGAACAGTTGCTACCAACCTGAAACTCTTAATGAGTTCCACCACATCCACCCAGTAATCCTTTTCCTTTAAACAAAGCAGAGTAATGGTTATGAAGGGCCACCTTTACAAGGACAAGAACAATCGCCACATGTGCAGACCTCCTTAGTCAAGTTTTTTTTTTTTTAAATAATTCACGTATTCAACCACCATTATTTATCTCATACTCTCAAAAACCAATGCTACAGTGCTACTGCTATGCCTACCCAGCCCAAGATGAGACCAATCTTCAAAACCGCCTTGCATCTTAGCAGTGCTGTCAATTGCGGAATGCAAAAAATGGCAGAAAGCCAATAATGCACTATATATCATAGCGGCCGCAATAGCGGACAGAGTCGCAATAATGGATCTAAGGATTTCCCCAATACAATAGCACTATAGTGCCGCAATAATGGATCTAAGGATTTCCCCAATGCAATAGCACTATAGTGCTTCTATAACGGCTATCTAACAATAGTGCACCTTAGCAACATTAGCCTCATAAAAATCTACAATTTTGTCAATATCCGCAGACACACACAAATTACACATAATATATCACAAAGCACACTGCTAATTCTACAAATATATCAAATTGATGTCCATTCCATAGTTGTGAAATAACAACAGGATTTTAAGAAAATAAAAATCTCAAGAAGCAGAACAAAGAAAAACAAAAAGTTCCACTACCACTTTTCCTACTCCATGATCATTCATGCGTTATTTAATGACCATCCATGCTCTTTCTGATTAAAAAGAAAAGAAAAACAACAACAAGAATCCATTAAAACAAAGAGTAATCATCATCATCATCATATATTCACTTCTTCTTTCGTCACATTTTCACATCATTTCTCTTCCTATAATTCATTTGTCACATCTATCACTTTCTCCCTCTCTTCTTGTGTTCTTCCTTTCAATATCTCACTCCCATCAACCCATATACCCCAATCAACCCATATACCCCAAAATTAAGCATTTTGCTAAAACAAATTAAAAGAACAAAAAAAAAAAAAAAACGATTCTAAAGAATTATCGTTTCACACAGGAAACAAACACCCGACGAATTGTGTCCAAACTACACATTCAAAAAATAATGACAGCACTAAACAAAAGGGGGAGGGGGCAGGGGGGAATAAACCCAGTGGGAAATAAAAATTACGAAAAGAAATTAAGAAAAAGAAAAGAAAAGAGAAAGAAAACTAACCATCGAATCAGTTTAGTAAGAATGAGGACGCTGAGAAAATTGGAGAAGCTGCAAAATCAGAGGCAAGAACAGCGAGTATATATAAGAAGGAAGGAATGCATGTAGAATTGTTTTTTTTTTTTTTTTAAGGCGCGAAAATTCGCAGAGAAGAAATTGGGAAGTCAAAACGAAAGGTGAAGTAACTCAGCAAAAAAAAAAAAAAAACGATAGGTGAAGTCGCTTACGCTTACGCACTTGATTTCACGCCGTCAATTTTTCTTCGAAGAGGTTTAAGTTTAAGGGAAAGAGGATTTTTTTTCTTTGAAGAGGATTAAGGGGACACAGGAATTGTGATGATAGTAGGGATTAACGGGAAAAGACAAAAAAATATTATCTTTCCTTAATTCAATTTTGAAAATAAAAACAATTTATTATCATGTTTTGCTATTTTATTAAAACAATAAAGTGTGAGAAACAAAAAATAAAAAATAAAAAATGTAGGGATACTGACAATCAGACAGGCTAAAATGTAATTTTCCTCCATTTTTTCTTGTGCTTTTAATTTTCTCATTTTTTTTAAGGAGATATTTCATTTCTCACCCTTAAAAAATTTACGATTTTAGTCCTTCATTTTTTAAATAAGATTTTTAGTTTTTCACTTTTTAAAAATCCAAAATTTGAATCCTTGTGACAAATTTCAAACATTGATTTATGGATTATGTAAACGTTGATCGACACGTATTTGTTTATTATACAGTGACAAATATTTTTTTAAATTATTTAATTACTAACAAGCTTAATCTAATCTATTCAAATAATATAAAATTTGTGAATACCTTCTTTGGTATGGTATCCATGTGGCGATAATTAGAGAGCAACTCTCACCGTCCAGAGTACATGTGTCGATTATACAAAGGTCCGTATGACAATATTATGATGTGATGTTTCACAAAGATTTGGTTAAGTTACAAACCTATATATTATATATTAATACATTAATTACATTAAATACATAAATAAATTACATTAATTTATGGAAATTAATTATCATTTTAATGAAATTACATTAATTAATAATATAAATTTTGTGCATACCTTCTTAGGTACGATATTCACCTCGTAATCAAAGAGTAACTCTCACGGTTCGAAGTATACATGTCGACTTTACAGACAAAGGTCCGTATGACACATTTTGTGATGTGATGTTTCATAAAGATTTGATTCGACTACGAACCATATATATTATATATTAATACATTAATTACATTAAATAATAGGGGTGTAAGCGGGTGCGGGTCACTCATGAAGCCGAATTGACCCAAACCAACGCAAACAATTTGGGTTGGATTTTTTTTTGTGTGTGTTAGACCCGAACTGAATCAATTAAACCCGTTGAGTTTTGAGTTGGGTCATAGGTTTTAATATTTGAACCCGCTAACCCGTTGACACGTTAATTTGTATTTAATTATTATTATTAATACATGTAATATATAATATATATTTTTACATAAAAAATCAAATAATATTGATTATTGATTACATATACTTATCGACCTGAATTGGGTAAGCATCAACACATCCTTAACCTTTAGGACAAAAGCGACAAGGATTTTATTGATTGAAGCCACTTCGAAGGGCTTCTAAAAATATTTCAAATATATTTACAAAGAGTAGGCCTCGTAAATCGTAATGCCCCATTGGTTTTGGTAGAAAAAAGTGTTTGAAATTCATCCTCACTATGTTTACTGAAACTCTTTATATCTCAAATATGATATGTTTAATTTCTCATCCTCTATGGATAAATAGATAGATAGGAGTCAATGGAGTGAGGTGTGGCAATATCACAAAAATTTATTTTTAATAAAAAATCTAAACAAGAAACAATTGTGTCTGATTCATTTAATAAAAAAATTTAGCTTATAAAAGTATTGTGTTTTAAAAAAAGAATAGACAAAATTAAATGTTTTGACCCGTAGATCCAATCCAACCCAAACCGTTTACAAACGGGTTGGTTTGGATTGAGTTTCATTTTTTTTCTTAGAAAACCGATCCAAATCAAATTTGCTCAATTTTGATTGGATTGAGTCATGGGTTGATCAAATCCAAGCCAAATCGACATGCTTACACTCCTATTAAATAATAAAAATTAATTACATTAATTACATTTATTTATGGAACTCAATTATCATTTTAATGAAATTACATTAATTAATAATATAAAATTAATTTGTGAATATCTTCTTAGGTATCTACGTGGTGATCAGAGAGCAACTCTCACAATTTGGAGTATACATGTTGACTATACAGAAGTCCGTATGACACATTTTGTGATGTGATGTTTCATAAAGATTTAGTTTGACTCTGAACCATATATATTATATATTAATATAATTTATCTAATAATATTAAATTTGTGAATAATTAGGTACAGTATGTTGGAAGAGGATTGCTATTAATATTTGGAGAGAGGCTTTTAGGCTAAAGGATTTCTGGAAGAGTAGAAAGATTTTGGAGAAGAGAGATTTTATTACTTGAACTTGATTTTATGGCTTGATACAAATGAGCAAATCCTACACCTATTTATATTTGGCCAACTTCTCATCCAATGGCTAAGATTTCTCCAACACAACTTTGATCCAATGGCTATAATTTAACTTCTACATAATTCCACCTAAATATCTATCTTCTACACACTTCCATACTTATCCATATCATTCTACTTTTAAAGATATTTCTAGAACACATTTCTAGAACATGGGCCAAATGGGCTTCACACTCTAGAAAATAGGCTAATTGGGCATATGATTCTAAGAATTTTCTTAAGCCCAAATAATTATTACAAATCAAGTTTATTTTACATTC
>PYAF01003513.1:21058-34834 GCA_007407185.1 Glycine tomentella | reverse complement strand
ACCTAAATATCTATCTTCTACACACTTCCATACTTATCCATATCATTCTACTTTTAAAGATATTTCTAGAACACATTTCTAGAACATGGGCCAAATGGGCTTCACACTCTAGAAAATAGGCTAATTGGGCATATGATTCTAAGAATTTTCTTAAGCCCAAATAATTATTACAAATCAAGTTTATTTTACATTCAACACAGTATCCATGTGGCCATCAGAGAAAAACTTTCATGTTTCAGAGTATATGTTTCGACTATATAGAGGTTCGTATGACACTTGTCATGATGTGATGCTTTGTAAAGATTTGATTCGGTTATGAACCATAATATATATATATATATATGTTAATCTAATCTGATCTATCTAATAATATAAAATTTGTGAATACCTTCTCCGTATGGTATCGACATGGCGATCAGAGAGTAACTCTCAGAGTTGGGTGACAACCTACAACAACTTCCAAATTACTACTCATCACAAAATCAACATACATTAATTATATATTTGGTAGATGTATTAAAATGATTTAACAAGAACAAATGTTCTATAATTTGCTATTTGTCTTTATGATCAACACTTTTTTTTATCATATATGTATTTATAAAATAATTGATAACTTTGGTGGTTAGGGTGAATTTTCACACATTAAAGGAAAAATTATAAAGAAGTTGGACGAAGCATGAGAAGATTTAGATTATTAATTTACATTACGGTTTTATCAATTAGCGAAAAGGATTATAAGATGGCCTTGTTTGAAGGACCTTGGACGGTCATTGATCACTATCTAATTTTTAGATGATGGAAGCCTTTCATATTTTATGAAAGCTAAAGGGTCTCGTAAGGTGGCGGTTTAGGATAGGATTCAACGTTTGCATATTGAATTATACAATAAGGTTTTTCTTAAGATTGTTGGTATGTCTCTAGGGCAATTTATTAAAGTGGCTCTAGGAGAATTTGAAACTCTAGATTAATGGTGTGAAAGGAGAGATAAGAAGGGTAATTTTGATTTTTCACTCTCTTTGCTAGGTGTATTTGATATATACCGGGTGCAAGAAGAATAACCTAATTGCATTTTGAGTAGTCATGAGAAGAATGATTTGCGAGTCTTAAGCACATAAAGATATGGGTTCTTTTAGGAGGATTGTGGATGATGGTAAATTGATTGGTATGAGCTTCTAAGAGGAAAATGCAACTTGGAGGAATGATAAAATGGAAGTCAAGTTGGATAAATGCCTTATTAATATTGATTAGAGGTGTTATTTTCAAGTAGTTATTGTTCATCTAGGATGCATGAGTGCTAATCACAATACTTTACTTATTTGACTCGAAGGTTATTCCTTAAGAATTATAGAAGACCTTTTAGATTATGCTAGCCTAGGTTTTCTCCCGTTATCAATTCACAATGGAGAGAGAGGAGTTGGTGGGTCTACATCTTGATGGTTGATATGAAGCATTGACATACAAAAGTTTAATTAACACACTAATTTTTAAGACTAACACCCTAATTTTTAAGACTATAATTATACCTTTATTTTTTTATTTTTTTTATTTTATAAAACACATTAATTCATTTTATTTCACAATTATGTAATGTTGAGAATACCTAAAATGGAATTTTATTGAAATTTTAAAACTTTTCATTAGTTGCTTTCTAAAGTCAATATCGCATCAAATAAAATTGCTCATTTATATTTTCAAAAATAAGACGTAGCCCAATTTCGTGTAGAAGATTACACTACTACAATTAAGCGTAGACACATTCCACGATGGTTTTGGGTTCTCTATATCTTGATCACTAGGAGTCTAATAGGGTTTTAGATTTTTGTTCTTTATCTAGGTTTGATAAAGGGTGATTATTGTAAAGCTTGTAAGAATTGAAATTTGTGAATAATGGAACTCTAATCTAGTTTTGATTAGAAGAACTGGATGTAGCTTCTCTTGTTGAGAGGTGAACTAGTATAAGATCTTGTGTTGATCTCTATTCTTTAATCTCTTCTTGTTATCTTGATATGTGATTCTTGGTGAATTCTTTATTACTCAAAAAGTTAAGTTTTTGCAATTTTTTTCTTGGGCTGAGTGGTCTTATTGAAATGAAGCATTCTTTGTTTAATTGTGATAAAGATCCTTTAACTCTGATTATCTAAAGATTTTAAAAAGGCCAAGTTAAAACCAATTCACTCCCCCTCTTGGTTATTGTGTGTATTACTATTGTTTTCAATTGGTATCAAGAGCATGTTCTTGAGTGTTATTTAAGATCACTATCTTTCTTTAAAAATAAAATGAATATCACACAAACTACCTTCAAGGAGAGTGCATCCCTCAATCTTCCTCCAATGTTTGAAGGAGAGTATTTCAGTTTTTGGAAAAATAGAATGCTGATCTTCATTCAATCAAATGACCCAAGTGCTTGGAATGCAATAGAAAGAGATCCTTTAATTCCTATGAAAACTGCTGGTAATAATATGATTTCCAAAGAATGAGATGAGATGACAGATGCTGAAAAGAGAGTTGTTCAATATGATTTTAAAGCTAAGAACATGATTACTTTTGCACTTTCTTCTGATGAATTCTTTAGAACTGTTAGGTGTAAAAGTGCAAAGGAGATGTGAGAAAAGTTGTAAAACTGCCTGGATTGGTTTGTTTTTTAATTTGCAAGTTTGGATAATATTCAAATAAAAACAGACATGATATTAAAAAAATTACAAAAATGAACATCGATTTTTCTAAAAACTGATGTTGTGGGGCCTAAATCAACATCGATTTTTAGAAAAAATTGATGTTATGGTAAACCTAATACAACATTAGTTTTCTTAAAAATCGATATTGTGTAGTGTATGTTAATATCAGTTTTTGACAATCGATGTTAACATTGAAACTTTTAACGTTGATGGTTTCAATATTGGTTAAAAACCGATGTTGAAAGTTGAAAATAACTGAAATTATATGCATATTCTCTAGTAGTGGGGATCTTTAAAAAACCTATATGGACAGAGGAGACTAATGGCACTTTCATCACTTTGGTGCTAAAAAAAATGAAGTGAGATTTATCAAGGATGTTCACATGATAAGTTTGTGCAGTGTGACCTATAACCTGATTACTAAGATCATTTCTCAATAGTTACGCCATTTGAAGGGTAAACTGTGTAAATGCAAATGTAAACCACGATCTCCTAAGTTGAAAATTTCCAAACATGATGAGATCTATGGAAAGTTTTGATAATGACAAATTCAACACTTGAAGCACTTTCAAACATAAAGAAAAGATTGTTGTTACATTATCAGTTAATGTTGTTACTTGATAAGGGATTAAAAATATTAGAAGGCAAAAATATAAGGACCAAAAACACTAAATTTTTTGTTTAGGGACTAAAAGTGAAATTTGCAATATTTTTAAGATGAAAACATAATCAATCCCCTATTCTATTAATTTTAATTACTTTTGTATGGGTATCTCACAAAATAAACATTATTTTTATAATTATAATTTATGATAAGAGGAATGCTAGTAACCTCTCTCTTACACTCTCCCTCAAAGACTCTCTCTACGATGAGCTAATTTATTAGAAGTCATCAATTTTTGTAGATTTTGCTTCTTCTTTAATATAAATCAGGAGGGAAAATACTAAACGAGAAACAAAACCAGTCAAATATGATGATTTCTAATAAATTCTAACCAATCATAAAGTCTTAATTAGAAAAAAAAATGTCACATAGAGTGACTCTAACATTTCTCTTTATAATAAATAAGTACTTTTAAACATATAAGGTTGATGGAAAGAAAAATACACTAAAGTTGATCAACCAAGTTTCTTGACAAAGTTAGTAATCTAAAAAATCGGTAAATATTCCACACCAATAATATGATGGCAAAAATATTATATTATAATTAATATTTATAATAATAAATATTATATATATAAATTATATTATATTTATGATAAATAATTTATATTGGGCTACTATGTTAGTTTTAGTTATTAATAATGTCTTTGAAAAATATTAAAGTTTAAGTTATAAATAATTAAGGATATTGAAAATAATAAATTAAAAGAGATAAAGGTTAAAGAAATTTTAAAAACTCTTTCGATGAACAAAAGTGAGGTTTTTTCCCAAATAATATAAATAAATAAATTATTTACCCAAATACTACATCCCAAAATTATTTACATGTACAATACAAATTATTGTAGTAGGTGATAAATGATTTTTTTCAAATAGATTTCTCACCTTATTTCTTACATAGTTAAGAAATTAATTCTCAATGAACTGATTTCTTAACTACCTTTTTCTTTTACCAAAAAACCACCGTAAAGATATAGGTTCCCTAGAATCAATTTCTTAACTATTTTTATTCTTTTATTTGTTATTTGTTTTAAATTTTTATTTATTTTTTTATTAATTTATATATACATATATATTAATTTATAAGATATAAAATTTCATTTTACATATGTTGTTTGTTAATTTTATGTTAGTTCTTTTGTTTAAAATTCTTTTCAAATATTTCTTTTAAATTAATATAGTTAAAAGGAAACACTTGTAATGCATTTTCATAAATTAATATTTTTTTAAAAAATAATTAATCCTTAAATGAAATATTAAATAGGTGACATAATTTGAAACTCTACATAGATTAAAAAAAAAAAGATGAAACCAAATTTAATATTGAAGAAAACAAAAAAAATAAAGAAAGCTTAGATAAATAACTTTCAATACAATAGTTTAAAAAAATCATTTTATTTTCATTTCAAAAAGAAAATGTGGATGTAGTGTTATTTTGTGTGATTGAAGAAGAGGAAAAACACTTAGGTAAGCATCATAATTGTTTGGGACTAACACGATTAAAGGAAATAATCTTTAAAAAAAGTAACAACAAAATTCCAATGATGATTGCAAGTTTATTCTAAAAAAGTAACAATGACTAGTTTGAGTAGTAAGGCAACGATCTCATCAGTCATTCTTGGTTTTCTTTGTTTGTGCAACAGGTCAAGGATTACATATGGAGAACGTCCAAAAGTTGCATTCAACTCAATCAGACCTTGGGTACTAAAATTTGAATAGATGAAATTTTTTCCCCACATCACTTATGTAAATTGGTTGACGGTAAAAAAGATTAAGTAAAATTTTGCACCTCCGTTGGTGTAAAAAATTGTTTTCCTTAAGGTATCAAGCAACATTTCCTTACATATGTGATGATTTTAGGATCACCAGACATTCAAACTCTATCCCTTCATATGATGGAATCATGCCACCATCGCAATATAAAAGAGTGGATACAATGTTCTCTCTTGACTCATAGCAAAGATTGAGATCGCACTGTTAATGTAAATGATTTAGATTGAATCCTAATTAATTATAGTTGGTTTGCACAATTTGAAAAATAGTAATTCAAATTGTCTCATAAAAAGCATCGTATAGTCACTTCATCTCGAAACAAGCAATGTGAAGTCAAATCATCTCGGAAAAAGCAATGTGGAATCAAATAGTCTCGAAAAAACTAATGTTCAGTCAATTTGTTTCAGAAAAATGCAGTGCTTAGTCAATTAATGCATTGTCCAATGTTCGTTCAATTAACAAGGGTAAACTGACAATCATCAGAGTAGGGCATAATTAACAAAGGCAGTTAATATTGTATGTGTCCACTAGTTCCACATCTGGGAGGTTGCTTGTTTCTTGCCTGTTGTTGATGTATTCGTCCATGTTCTTTTGTTGAAGTTGTTCATCAGGAAAAATAGGTTGTTGTTCCTGGACGAAGTCATTAATATTTGGTTGATTGGTTGAAGAATTGTCGACAATAGTTTGGTGAAAGGATGCAAACAAAAGTATGGGCATACTTTGCATGTACACATAAGTAGATTTTGGTGTTTGAAGATCTGTACCTATGAGGTTGCCCATAAAGTCTTCTCTGCTAGCACTAAAGAATTATGGATTATACCCATTATCTTGATGATGATGTTATTGTGGCGTGAGTTCATATGATTGAGGAGGTGGTTGTAGTTCTTCATCATGCATGTTGGCAACAACTGGGGGCTTTATGGTGGAGGATGTTGTTCATTTTAATCTCTGGAGCTGAGCAAGATGTGGCGGCAACTTTTGGATGAGTTGCAAATTGTTTTAGGAAAACTATTGAATTTTCTCGGTATTGGTTCATGTAATGACTCATATGTCAAGATTTCCTTGAATAGGTTGGCTGATTAACACATATTTGCGTCTTTCCTTCCAAATTGCAATCCACTATTGATGTTCATCTGCCTAATTTGTGTTAGTGTGTCCTCTCATGTAAATATGTTGGAGTTTGAGATTATGCGATGGATTTGGTATGTCTTGACAAAATAAAAATTGGAGTATGACCCTATCAATTTGTTGCATACTACCACTAGGAAACAAATTAAAGCGACACAAATATTTCATATTTTGGAATCCTTGTATGCATGTTTTGGTAGAAATGACTCAAACCCTCTGTAAGGCATCCAGTGGAACTGAAAAAATAATTTGCATCAATAATTTTAAACATAATATAATTGACATTTGAATAAATAAAACAAAAACCTCTACCTCCTCGTTATGCATGTTGTTGAATCCTGACCTATAGCCTATAACATCACTGTGTGGGATTCCAGAAAATTGTAGCCCTCTACCATTCCATTTAGTGAAATGTAATATGTTAGTGTCAAATACATTGCAAAAAATGGACTTTGATTGAGTGAGAAATTTTTGTTTACTTAGTTGCAAGTGTATGATGGCTGGCGCTCGACCCTTGGTTGAATGAATGACATGCAATACCATGCCCAAGACTACAATAACACTATACATCCTCCCATTTTTTTGGATATGGGATAAATTGTCCTACACATTTCTTTATTCAAATGTGATAAACATATCGAACCTCGACTGTATAATATAGCCTGATCAAGATCTACTAACATCGGTATATACATCAGATGAACTTTGTTCCCTGACTTATTTGGCATCAAGACCCCACCAATCAGCCCTAAAATGTATGCCCTACAATGAGTTGCTAATTGTTGTGGTGTGGGTTCTATTGGGAGAGTCAACATGTTTTCTTTTAACCATTTTAGATTTATTGTTGATCCCACTAGTGCATTCTTTTGGGGAAAAAACTATATATTTTGTGCACATTTATCCCCATTCATAATATGTTGGGCCAGTAACTGATTTTCCATCACTTTAACTCAGTTGAAGAATGATTGAGCATTTTAGTTTAATATTTTTCTATTATTCTTAGCTTATTTGACTTCTCTTGCAATTTTATTTTCTCACTCTAACTCATTTTTTGTCTTAGGCAAACAATTTGGTTTAATTGATAATTGTTGCTTATTTTTAGATATTTTTTGCTCACTTGATCTATCTTCCTTGTGCAGGACCTTGAGGATTCTACATAACTCAAAATGGAGCATATAAGTAGTCCTTGAAAAGATAAGGAAAAGATATAGAATTTTGTCAGAGATAAGCCGAGGCCAATTCTGTCATTTTGAGGGTTATTTTAGGCTTGCAAGTCAAAACTTCTGCACTTAAATTTTGGGCTGCGAGTTAGATTTTGATTGGTATAATTAGCATAATTAGTTATATTAGATGGGCCTAATTGTAACACCCTTCCAACATAGAATTTTTAACCAAATCCAACTAGGTCATAATACGCAATTAAAAGATGTTAACTTTTCTAACGTAGAATTTTTAACCAAATCCAACTAAGAAAAACTTGTCTCAATATTTTGAAATTTAACTGTGTTATGAAAATTACACTTATATAGAGTTTGTTGAGACTTTTTAGTCTCTTTAATAAATTCTAAACTTATTAAGAACTTGTAAATAATATTAATGTCCATATATTACAAAGCATATAGGAAAATACTACCAATCTGCAACATTAATAGAAATCTTTCAGTTTGTCCCCAATTTGTAGCTGCTCCTCCCGATTTACCTGTTTGGAATGACACGGGAACATACTAAAACAGTGATAATTCTAAAGAATTCCTAGTAGGTGAAAAATGACTTATCATACAGTGTCATTATCATTATTCCAGCTACTTTGGTTTAAACATGTGAACAATCATAGTTGATTTTAATATCAAAAACATATAACTCGAAGTAGTTTCATTTTAGTCACAAACACTTAAAAATAATCTCATACTTTATCATTAGTGCAAGCATATTTTTCAATCATGACAATGCATAGTTTTTCTTTATTAATCTCTTTTTTAATACCCTAAACTAGACAATGAGCTCATTACTAGATTTAGGTTCCTCTCGCAGGGTTGTGCTCAGCTCAACTGTATCACCCTTTGGGGCCCAATAGGGTTGTGTTCAACTTAAATATCACCCTTGGGTCAATATGTCTTTCCCGCAAGGTCGTGTTTGGCTTAACTGTATCACCCGTTGGGTCCTTCAGGGTCGTGCTCAGCTTAACTGTATCACCCTTTGGGCATAATTAAGGTCGTGCTCAACTTAAATGTATCGCCCTTCAGGTCTTATCTTTTTATCTTTCTTAATGCACATGACATGCACAATGACATGCAAAGCTACATAAATCATGTGAAGCAAAACCTCAAGTCACTCTATGGATCTTGAGCAATAGAATTCAATTCCAAGATCTCTCTATGGACCTTGCTTTCAATATTCATTTATCTCCAAGACCTTTACATAGATCTTGCTTTTCAACCACAAACACAACCATGAAACAATTTTCATATCATTGAATCAAAAACATCAGGAAACTATTGGGGTTCGGTTACACATACAACAAGTTAAATTGTAACTTTGTTTAACACATCTCACCCTTGACCGAAACACATGAGCACACAAGTTATTATTCACAATCAATTAAACACTATGATTAGTCCATAAGTATCTCCATCATCATAACATAAGCAAGACCAACAAGTTCACTACTCATTTATCACATGCTGAATCTAGAATACTCAAACTTGCTCATTCAAGTTCATACAAATATAATTAATCACATCAACCCAAGAACATCATAACAACAAAATTTCTTAACACATACGATTTGATTTTTCATATAATTTGTATTGATATACAAGTCATTAAATTTCCATCTTTCAGTTTGTTAAAATAGACTTCCTAAGCTTTCCAACAAGGTATCACATATCTTCATTGAAGTTATAAAGTTTTAGATATAGCATATTAAAGTCTCCACTTTAAATATGCCAGCATGCTAAAAATGAATCACTCACATCCTTTATTGTCTTTGTGGCTACAAGCAGTACACTATTTAGATTTGGCTAAATTTTTTATATGTTAGATTTCACATCTAGATCTTTAATTTCCTATATCATAAGCCTAATTTGAGTAAGAAATGAGAGAGAGACAGAGAGAGAGAGAAAGAGATTTTTAAAAACAGTTGGCAGTAGCTATTTGGGTGTGGACAATTTTGGGCAGATTTTGTTCAAATAAATTCTAGACACAATTCACTGCTCAGTTTGATCACATTTTTAGAAAACATAGAGGACATCCTAAGCTTTAAAATGAGTGGTCAAACACCTTGTTTGGATAACTACGGAGGGAGATCTAGAATTTTTTTAAAAAAACTCACAACTCAGATCTACTACTTACACTTACTTCTACATCTACCTTGATGTTACTTGAACTATTTCACTCATTTGTTGAAGCAAAGTTTTATAGAAGATCTTAAAGAAAGAAATATATTAAATTTCCACATGCCATCAAGCTAAAGAGTAAGATACATGAAAATATCATTCATATAATCTCAAGAATCAAGTGATAAATAAACCTAAACCTACACCTACCTTAAACAAGTTTTCTTCCAACTCCTCCAAACTTGGCTGCACACCACAAGGTCTTGAAGGAATGACGTCTTAAGATGGTTTAGAAGAAAAAAGAGAAGAAAATATAAGTAAAGGATGCAATAGAAGTGAAGGCTAAGGTTTTTGAGTCAAGAAGGAAGTGAGAAGATGAAAGCAAAGTGAAAAGACAAAAAGGAGAAAGTGAACGTGAGATTTGGAGAAGGCTTGGCAACATGCCGAATTTTTAAACAAGGAGGTATTTATAGGAAAAATTAAGTTAGGATGTAAAGAAACTAGTTAGGATGTAACTTAGTTAGTCTTTGGTTTGGTTATAATGTAACTAAGTAATCATGACCTAAAGATATTTTAATCTTATGCATTAAATGCAATGCTTACTAAGCAAAAAACAAAGATTCCTTCATTAAATGGCTAAGTTCACGTAGAAGGCTTCTTGAAGAGGCTTAGTTTTGTTTGTTTTCTTCATATAAGGCATTATCTCTTGCACACACACTCACATTCACGTACACACACACACACACTCTTACATGACTACACCTTTGCTTAGTCTCTTCATACTAAAATTTTGTTTCTTTTCTTAAGTTAACTAATCCTGACTAAATATATTCTAAGCACTTCTAAGCTTGCCACTTAGATCCCTTAGCTGCTATCCTATCCTTCTTGTATCACACTACAATCATATGTGTTCCTCATGGGATAATTTTCCTCATAACATCATAGATATTATTTAGATATTCTAAAATTTTATCAGATACCTAAGATCTTTGTACTTAATGTGTTCACATAGTCTGAAACTCTAACTTATGATAGCTTTAGATACTTATCTTCTGGCTTACCTAATCATAAATTTTCGGTTAGTCTAGGTATTCCTAGATTTTATCTGTTACTAAGGATAATTTGGTAATTTGTCATTCCAAGGGTATTACTGTAATTTCTTCTTCGAGTTTCTACAAAATATTCAAGGGTATTATTGTAATTCTTACTCCAAGGGTATTATTATAATTTTCACTTAAATGGTAGTATGGCAATTCTAAGTTCCAAAATATCTAAGGGTGTTATTGTAATTTCCACTTCAAGGATAATATGGTAATTCTTATTTCCAAAATATCTAAGGGTATTATTGTAATTTTCACTTCAAATGTAATATGGTAATTCTCACATCAAGGGAAAGGGTAATATGGGAATTCTCCTTTAAGCATTTTTGTAATTTCTCTTTTTATCTATAATTAACATATTTAAATTTTTGAGATGTTACGAGTTGGAAATAGGAAATCTGTGTGAACCCCATATATATTCAAATTCTACAATCTCATAAGGTCATGCAAAGTTGTCTTATCTACTCATCAGTAAAAGCATCCACATGTTGATTGAAAATGATCCATCAACTTAAGTGTCAGCCTTGATAGAACACGTCAAAAGCACTAAAAGATATACTACCACGTACCAGAAAGCATGGTTGGCGAAGCAAAAGGCCATTAAAAATATATATGACAATTGGAAAAGATTGTTCCATGATTTACCTAGATTGTTGCAAGCTTTGCATCAATTTCTTCATGGCATGGTAGTAGACAAAGAAATACTGTCAATTCCACAAGGAGGTCAAACAATAAAGGGTTTCATGAAATTGCATCATCTTCTTTCTTGCAGTTTTAGACCGTGTATCAATGGGTTTCAATATTGCAAGCTCATGCTTCAGTCGATCGAACATGGTGATAAGTACAAGGGGACCCTTCTTATGGCAATTACGCAAGATGACAACAATAAAATCCTTCCAATACCCTTTTCCATTGTCAAACATTAAACACGAGAAGCATAGATCTTCTTCCTCGCTCAAAAATTTAAAAAGACATGTCACCCTACAACATGGTCTATGTTTGATTTCAGACATGCACGAGTAAAAAAAAGTGTCTGCTAAAGACGTGATAGTAGGTGCTAAACTTCTTTCTCTTCATATGAAATATCGCTTAATTTTGTATTATTCACAATATTGAAATTGTATGTTTATAACTACTCAGCATATGCAAGAACAAAGCTTACATTCAATCGCTACTAACATAATTTGAGGGAGGAAGCAGATGGTGATGGAGCAATTAATTCGCTCAACAAGATTGCGCGAGAAAAGTAGATTCTCGCATGGGATGGTGGCCGACGATGAGGACATATGACAACAAATCTTGCTGACTTGATTAATTCAGTACTAAAAAAACACAAAATCTACCAATAAGTGCGCTAGTAAAGTAACATATATAAGGTGTAATGCATTGTTCAACCAAAGTAAGAGAAATCATGGTAGTGCTTACATCTGGCCAGGTTTATACACAAGTATTAAACAAGGCCATGGAAGACGCACAGAGAAAGGCAAATGCTCACATTGTTCTTGAGTTCAATCGATGCAACACACCATTCTTAGTCCATGAGACAATTAACTTGAGAGAGGTTCGGCCCATTGGAAAATTTCACGGTAAGGCTAGATGAAAGGTGGTGTGACTGTGACAAATTCTTAAAAGTCCACATGCCTTGTTCTCATGTTGTTATTGCTTGTAAGTGTGCTCACCATGAGTACAGAAACTACATACATTATGTGTATAAGTTGGAAAATGTCTCCAACATATACAGATGATTGTTTGGGAAATTGTGCAATGAAACATATTAGCCACCGTGTCATGAGCCAAGAATCTGCCCTAACCTAGAGAAGAAAAAAAATCTAATGGTCGTCTTGTCTCCTCTCATGTACACACCAAAATGGATATCTAGGAACCCGGTCAACTAAAACGTTGTTCAATGTGGTGCATCCCAAACCATTCAAAAAACAAATGCCCCATCGTGTAGCTCCAAGCCAACAACGTTAAATTTATGTCATATACTTTGTATTTTTAAAATTTTGCTGTATTATTTCAAATTTAATTATTTTGTTTTATTGTTTATAATTTTATATCTGTTTTGTAATTTAAATATTTTAGTTCAATTCAACTTGTTGGTTAAATATACTTTTTATTTCAATTATTTATGTTAATACAAAAAATACAAAGCATTTCAACTCTAGATGATTCCTTATTTATTGATTATGAATTGTTTTTGGTTTATTTAGTCTTTTGTTTCTAAATTCCTGCTTCTTTATTTCTTCGGTTTGGTTTCTGTATCTATATATTGTCTATAGTTTTTATGTGAGTAATTTTTATGGATTTTAGTCACTATTGTTAGTTACTATTCTGTTTTTGGTAAAACTACTACAAAATGGAGATATAAGGAATATAAACATGCTTAATTATTTTTGTCTTCATATTTATCATATTTTTGTCATCACTTACTTTTAAAAGGAATTTCAACTCTTCAAAAATGATAAAACAAAAAATATGCAAGAAAATTAACAATATATGCTAAAAATATTATTTTTAGTTTAAGAAAAACATAAATATAGATAATTAAAAAATAAAAAATAAGAGAAGTTAAAAATATACAAAAACAATTTAAAAATGAATAAAAGAAAAAAAAAACAGTTAAACCGATTGGAGGAACCGATTTTTAAATGTATCTAAAAATAAGCATTAGTTAAGGGGAACTAATTCTTAACTAACACAAAAATAAAAATAAAAAGCTGGAACGTTGAGAAATCAGTTTATGGGAAATCAATTTTTCAACATGCACAGTATTTTTATCATCTACATAAATAATTTTTTACTTGTATTATTTGCATAAATAATTTTTTATTTATATTATTTTGGTAAAAAAAAAAAATCAATGAAAGTTCCTAAAATTACTCTTGTTAAAGAATGAAAGTCGTTCAAGAAAGTTATTCTAATTTATATATATTTAGAGAGGGATTTTATTTTGTTATATTTCACATATTTTTATTCTTTTTCTTTTCCGTGTTTTAAGGATACATTGTCCAATTATTATTTTTTATAAACCTTTCAACTTATTATTATTAGGTTGAAATTTTTTTGAGGGTAGTTATTTATAAAAAAAAAAAATT
>PYAF01003513.1:6014-20958 GCA_007407185.1 Glycine tomentella | reverse complement strand
TTAAATAAAGGTTTATAATATTTTGGAATTTTTAATAGAAAGTGAAATATTTTATTTCAAAAATAATAGACAATAGATTTTTTAAAAGACTACAAGTTAATTTTGCAAGACACTACATCTATAAACGCAATTATCCAGCTAATTATTACAATAAATCTTACTGAATATTGAATAGATTTGATTAATATATATCATTGGTGGGTAATAAATCATTAAACATTTTTATAAGAAATAAATCATTAATCATAATTAAATTAATCATTATCATAAGATCATAGACCCATTGTAGGGTTTTGTTGACAAATAAAAAAATAAATTTAGTATTTTTAAATGGATCAACCAAATATCCATTCATGGAAAATTAATAATGAATGAATTGAACATTTTTTAAAATGACACATAAAATAATTTTTAATATTTTTTTAGTGGATTAATAATTGAGTTTTGATCCATCTAATCTAAATCAATTGGAAATTTATGCAAAATATTTAGTTTGCAACCTGATTTAAAAATACTAATACAATATAAAAAATTGCTTTATCTATTATATTTTTTATTTCTATCTATTGCTTGTCTTATCATCTCTCAAATATGGTTGGGGTATATTCAAGTCGTACCATTACTTTTATACATATCATCAATATATCATACGTGGTTTTTTCTTTAATTATATAATGAAGTAATTAGCAAAATCTATTGTTCTTAAACAGAACAATTTTATTCCCAAATTGACATGTAGAAACTTAATTTATTCCCAAATTGACATGTAGAAACTTAAATGCTTATGAAAAAATGTATTTTGAAAAAAGATTTTCTATTTTCATAACAATTGACGAATCTCGTCCTTACAAAAATTACAATTACATAAGGAAAGAAAAAAGTAAAAACAAACCTAGATATCTATCTGTTTCTCGTAGAATTTGATGTATGACGAGAGTATCACATTCTAATAAATACATGGCATGCAAATTATATAATCTTATATATAGGACGTTAGATTAATTTAAACAATTATTCAATTATTTTTAAATTAAATTCCAGCCATTGAAAACATTGTTATTAAAACATATTAAAATTTCCAATTTTGCTACTATAGTTATTACCGAAATTTAAGTAATTGTGAACTTGAGGTTATGATTTTAAACTACTTAAACATTCCTACTTACTTATTTCTATTCATTGCTTCTTTGTTTCAAGGGACACTCCCTTGTCCATAGCTTGAAAGCAAATTAAACTAACTTCAGTAGCCTTGAATATATAATCACTTTCTTATATCACAACTTATCAGAAAACATACTTACGATTATCTTTTTCATCTCTCTATTTTTTCTTCAATTTGCATTCATAAAAAAAGTATCTATCAGGATGGCCTCTCCCATCCCACAACGCTTGCTTTTGGCTATTACGATTGTTGCCTTTTTCAACTCAAGCCTTAGTTTTGCAAAGCAATCCAAGATAAATGGCTTGAAAATGAATGCTATTGATAGATGTTGGAGACCAAATCCTGAATGGAGGAAGCGTCGATCTCAATTAGCCACATGTTCCGTGGGCTATGTTGGCAAGATGACAAACAACATTGGCAAGGACCTTATCCGTTATAAAGTTACCGACCCTAGTGATGATCCTATAAACCCTAAACTTGGCACTTTGAGGTATGGAGCTTCCATGATTCAAGGTAATGGATCACATTCCAAAGAGACATGCACATTAAATTAGAGAAACCCCTTCTCATTAGTAGTTTTACCACCATTGATGGTCGAGGTGTTAACATCAACATTGGTAATAATGCATGCTTGATGATCTTTAAGGTAATTACTAACTTCTACTATTTAAACTTGCATGCATAATAATTAAACATTATAAATTTATATTTTCATCAGTTATCACTTCGTACATAACTTTTCTTTTTTGTTTATAGGCAACAATATAATCATCCATGGAATTCGGGTTCATCATTGCAAACCTCAAGTCCCTGGGATTGTGATGGGCCTGAAGGAAAGGTGATTCCTTTAGGCCAAGTGGATGGGGATGCAATTAGATTGATTACTGCTTCAAAGATTTGGATTGATCACAATACACTTTATGATTGTCAAGATGGTCTGCTTGATGTAACGCGAGGTTCCACTTATGTGACTATCTCTAATAATTGGTTCAAAAACCAAGATAAGGTTATGCTTCTTGGGCATGATGATGGATATGTGAGAGACCAAAACATGAAGGTTACCCTTGTGTACAACCATTTTGGACCAAATTGCAATCAACACATGCCAAGGTAACTTGTTGCTAAATTAAAAAAATTAAAATACATTATTTAAAGTGCTTTAGATAATATTAATTTGTCTTATTGACAAACAAATTAACTTTCTAGGATTCGCCATGGATATGCACATGTGGCAACAATCTTTACCAGGGATGGGTGCAATATGCAATTGGTGGAAGTATGGAACCTAGCCTCAAAAGCGAAGCTAACCTTTTCATAGCACCAACAACAGGGAGTAAGGAGGTAAGCAATTTTAAAAATTCCATTTCAACTACTTAATATTTAATTAATAACTAGTCACTTGAGTGTGTATATATATATATATATATATATATACACTTAATGTTAGTGTTATGCCAATTGTTTGATGTGCGTAGGTAATGTGGAGAAAGAGTAGCCATAAAAATGGGGATAGATGGGAATTTCATTCAGTGAGGGATGCTTTTGAAAATGGAGCCTCTTTTGCAGTAATAGAAGGAAGACGTGTGCCAAAACCAAATTATACAAGTAACAAAGGTTTAAAGTTGTTGATTCCAAATATGTGAGATCATTGACACATTCATCGGGCGTGTTACCATGCAATAAAACTTTTAAATATTGATCAACTAAAAAGTATAAGAGGGATCTTGTATTGAATTAGTTGGATTCAGATAGGATTTAAACTTAGTAAATGAATTAGTTGTATTGAATTAGAGGATCAAAATTTGTATTTTAAATTTAAATTCTAAACCTTGTAAATTATTGAATTCACTAACTTTTTATTTCCTTGTTTTAAAATTTGAATTAGATTGTGATGAAAATTTTAATAGATATCCAACAATCTTGAAGATCTTTTAAAATTGTTTCCTAAATTTGAATTCTTCAAAGTAATCCATTTTATTTCCATGTCTGTATCAACCTGGTTTTGTGATGTTAAGTATTGAGATAAATTTTTTACTTATTTTAATTTATTTTTTATAGGATTTTAGGAACAAAAGGTAATGTCTATTTAAGATAGAAAAAATCTCCAATCTCAAAATATATTTCCATATAACTTACATTTACCTTAAGAAGACGCTTGAATGTACTCTCAATTTTATTTCAAACAAACAAATTTTCATATAAGAACCTATTAATTATTGAACAAATGTTTAATTTATTCTAATCCTTATTCAAACTCACAAAACTAAGTCATAACCATTTAACGAGTCTTATATATATATATATATATATATATATATATATATATATATATATGGTCGAATGGTGAACTTGATGAGCTTGTATATCTTGCTAATAAGGCAAACATAAATTGGTAAAAAGTAATAGCTTAGAACTAGCTATGACTAAATAGTATGGATTAGAGTGTTTCTAAAAGAACTAGCTAGCTAGGAACATACTTTATTTAATGAGAATTTCTAAATTAGGATATATTGCTATTAAGTTGACCAATAATAGCAAATATTGTTGCCCGTTATGAGGATGTATATATTTTCTTGAGAGCAAGAACATGGAACAAAGTTAAGAGATCAATGCTTCATATACTTATTACAATGGAAGAACATTAAAGTAATAGTTTTATTTTATATTTTATTATTTATAAGTCATAAGACCCAAACATTTTCCAAAGAAGAAACTTCAGAAAAAAAAAAAAAACTTTCAAAATGCCTGGCTTCTCTTGATCCAGACCTAGAATATGTGGTGATGAGAGTTTGGTCTTCTTCCAATTCTAATAGTTTTCTAGACAAAATGGCTTCTTGTGCAAAAGAGATGAATGACTGGGGCAGAAAAATGAGGAGGAATTTTTGTGAAAAAATTGAGATATGTAGAAGAGAAATGGAGGCTACTCGTGTTTCAACCCAGTGCTCATGATATTGAATCCTTGTTGGAATTAAAAAAACAAAGTAGATGCTCTCATTGCTTAAGAGGAATCTTACTCGCATCAGAGATCAAAATATTTTAGGCTAAAGGATAAATGTGATGTTGTTCGTGACGATGGGGATAAATGTGATGTAGTCATTTCCTATTTCAATAACCTCTTTTCTCCATAGAATTTCCTTCCCCTCTCTCGAAAACTTCAGTTCACCCAAAACCCTCGAATCCTCGTAGCACCGTCATCGTTGCTTGAATTTCCATCACCATCGACTGCTGAGTTTTCTCTTGCTTAAAGAAACACATTAACTTGAGAAACATTTTTTAATGGAATTGGCTTAGCAAATAGAACTTTATTAGAGAGGTTGACAAAATTCATAATATCTTTTAGAGCTGAAGACCTTAGCAAGTTAACTTTGTGTATCACTAAGCCACCGGGAAATCCTTGAACAGAACATATATCATGAATGCCATTCATGATGTCAAAGAGGTTGGAGTCGGTACGATTGGAGGCATTAGCAAAAGAGCCGGTTGATCTCACAATGGTTTCTAGATATGTTGTGGAAACATTTGTTAAGGTTTTAACACCATTGCATTTGAAGGTTATGAATCCAACTAATTAGCAGACTTGAGGAACTGTAATTTTGGCTACAAAAAATGAGAATTCTGAAGCAGTTTTATGCTACTTGAGCATCATTTACTCCTAATAGACCCCTCCTTTTGCTTTTTTCCCTTCAGGATAGTTTTGATCTGGCTTTTGTGCTACTATTTTTTTGCCTAAATAGTTAAAAAGAGAAAGGTATAAGAACTCAAAACCTCAATACAGTTAAGAGAGCCAAAGGTTTTTTTTTGGAATAATGAGTGACTTAGTTAAGTGGTTTCATATCACATCTATGAGTTGCAATGTGAATGATCTAGTAGTAGTGTAGTGACATTCACTTAAATGAAGCATAAAACATTTTTATATAATCTATCATCAAACTTATTCTTGGATGCTTTTTGTCTATAATGCACTCTTAGCATTCTATTGAAAACATAATTTGCAAGAGACTTAGAGTTAAAGTGATAAGCCATTCTCTATGGTGATTTAGATTTCTTACATTTTATTATGTTCTTAATTGTTTGGCGGGACTTGGCATTATCTGTAATTGTTTATGCATGTACAATTAATAGTATGGCTCTCATTTTCCCCGAACTAAAAATACTTTTCCAAGGGTAGCAAATCCATGCACTGATGATGTCACTCAGTTACACTGGAATTGAAATCAAGACCGCATAGTCTCTAGAATCTTGGAGTGGTGAAATATATAGGAATGATGGAAGATTTGTATCATAAGTTTGTCATGTTTGAGAAGCAGTATAGGGACAAGGAAGGGATTTGAGAAGCAATCATCTCCTAGCAAGAAAAACCAAAATTATGCATCCAATTTCGAAAATCAATGGGTTGATTTCCTTCTTTATTAATTTATTTTGCAAGTACTGGGCATTTTAGTTGTTGTTGTTGTTGTTGTTGTTGTTATTATTATTATAATTATTATTATTTGTTTTTTGCAAAAAACAACAGCGGTTTGTCTAGAACCAATGTAGAAAGTGTCTTTACAGGCATATTCAACATTGGTTTTGCCAAAAATGATGTTGTATACACCTTTCAACATCAATTTTTTAGAACCGATGTAGAAAAGACTTCAGAATACACAATTTTGACCACATTTCTACATCAATTTAAACCAGAACCAATGTAGATAATGATTTTCAACATCGATTTTAAAATCGATGTTGAAAAATGCCTACTTTCAACGATGATCATATCAATATCTGTTTTAAACCGATGTTGAAACTCCTCCAGAACCGATGTGAAAGCCCTTTTTTGTAGTAGTGAAAAACACTTTAGTGTTGTTAAACTAAAGACAATGAAAGTATACATCAGCAGGAAATGGCTCATTCCTCCAATGAACTAAAAGAAACTTCATTTGAAAAGGCAAAAGAATTTTGCCAAAACTATTGCTGGTGAAGACAAGGCTCTAGAGACCTTTGGCTTTGCTAAAAAGGTACAATGGATTTTTAGGGAGCAGAAAGGCAAAGTCTAAACCAGGAAGCAAGAACAACAACAAAAATAGGAAGAAGAGATTGTTGCTAAGGAGCAAGGAATGAAGAATATGTTTGAAGCATCTAAACCCTTTCTTCCAGTTCAGTCTCAGAAGACTATCAATAGACCACTCCGGTCAGGAGGAGTCAAAGACAAATCTCTAAGCAAGCCTCCAAGGTTTAAAAGCTAAGAGATTTGAGTGAAACAGAGGATGTCCAAGGATTTGCAAAGTGAAGCAAGAAGTACCTATTTTCCATAAGAAGTAGAAGTTTGATCAGCCACTCATCCCCTCCTCTTTTCCAAGGAAGAGGAAGACAAGAGTTGGATGCAAGTCCATGCCTCCAATGCCTCCAAAGGAAATCATCAAAATACCATCATCTGACGACTAGTTCATCTAAGAGTGAGATAACTCCAACACCCACTCCACAACCATCAATTCGACCACCAGTATAGTCCAAGAAGCCTTCCTCTTCAATCAAAACATCCAAGTTTCCAACACTTGGATCCACATGGAAGAGGAACTGGAGACCATGGGTGCCATAAACAAATGAGAAGATTACTCAGAGCAAGTTTCCTAATGCTTTCTTTATAAGAAATCAACAAAACTACTGCAAGAAGAGGAAAATCGTCCAACATCCATAATTGGTACCCATCCAACGCTAGCATGAGGTAGTCACTCCACCTCAATAGACAAAGTATGATCATGTCCATAATCCATCAACTACATGCGACGCTCTACCTCAAGGTGCTATAGTGGCTCTGGATACTCCCTCTTGAACGAGACCAGTGTTTCCAACCTGGTTAAGATGGGTCCTCATTGGATGCCACAAGAAACACTCGTCCATCGCATGTTCCAGCGAAGCAAAAACAGAAGGAAGCCATCACTTCCAGTGATCTTTTTGCCAAGATGCCAAGGTTCACTCCACCTACAACAACCATCAGAATTGACCCCTACAAGGAGAACCCTACTCCTCTAGTCCAATGGTCCAAGGAGGTGCACATCTAGACTCCTTGCACCTGATTCATTCCCTCCGACCCTGCTTGCCTTAAACCCTCTAAATAGGATCTCGACGTGATCGGAGGCATATTGAAGTAGATGTACATACCTGACAAGGCCACTGCTTATCTCGATGGACTCCACATTAGAAGATGTACTGACATCAAGATGGTGCCTGATAAAACCTTCCCAAAGTTACCTATCTATGATGAGGGAATGAAGAAGGGCTTCAAGCTCTACTTCGATGAAGAAATGCCCATGATAGGTCAGAAGGTACAATTAGTCAACTACCCATGGGACTGGAAGCCTCCATTTCAGGGTTAAAAGCTCATCAGGGATCATGATACTGATGATGTTAGGACCTCATGGAACCAAACCGTGTGGAATGACTCCAAGGGTGCAACCCCTTTAACTCTGACCACGTACCTACTACAAACCAACGAGATTCCATCCAAGTGTTGCGTTCAACCAAAGTATATCATTTTGATGATGCAAACGCTTGTTTTGTGAAGAACCTTGTGGACAACTGTTGTCACTGTCCATACCACCACCTCTGGACCCATTCCAATCAATTTTGATCCTCTTAAAGTAGTGATTAAAACTGAAGTCAAGGAGGTGATTGGACTGGCTATGGACAACTTTGTTGAAAAAACAAAGGCTGAGAATGAAAAGTTTAGATGCACCATGCAATAAGATATCACTACTCAGTTTAGTAGCCTTGGCTAATGTCTTAATCTAAACCTCCAACAGGCCCGAAATAAGCCTTTCATCATGGTAGAACGAGCTAAACATGTGTTTTATGTTCAAGATCCTTGTGATGAAAGGTGATCCTTGACTTTACACTAAAAAACTATTGGTCTTATTTTTGAAGATGATGATTCAACCCTTGACAGTTATGTCACTGCTTTCTCTACACAAATGCCTAACGTTAATAGAGAAGAAGAAGTTGATCACGTCCATGCAAATCGTAATGATCATGATGAAGGAGAATTGATGAACATCATATAATGTAATTTTTTTTCTATTTCATGTTTCCATATTTATAATTACATAACTTACTATACTTATGAGTTGACTTTAATTAATACTGTTTTATAACAAGCACATGACTAGGCCACCGAGCTCTCCTCCTCCCCTTGAGTCAGCACCTATTGAAAACAATATGAATACACCCAAATACCAAGAGGGGGTGAATTGGTATAACCTTGTCCTTTTAAAACTTTTACAAAATCAGAATTGAAGGATCTTTATCACTTTTTAAAATCAATGAAACTTCAGTTCAATCAAACCACTCAGTCCAAGGAATCAATGACAAAAATCTGCACTTGTTAATTAAGAAAGAAATCACAATTGTCAAGAGATTAAGATCACAAGAAGAGATTAAGAAATATAAAGATCAACACAAAAAATATGTTGGTTCGCTTCTCAAGAGAAGCTACATCCAGTTCTTCTAATCAAACAAGATTAGAGTTCTACTAAATCAAATTTGTTCTTTTAAAAGCTGTTACAAGTGATTATCTTTATCCACCCTAGACAAAGAATCAGAATTCTAACACCCTATTAGAAATCAAATCACAAAGAACCTGAGAACTCTACTCAATTCTTTACCCCTAGATAACATTACTCTAGAAAGCTTGAAAGAAAACTATTTGATCTTAGACTTGCACAAAAAATAGACAAAACAATTAACTAGAAAAGTTCAAGAGAGATACAACCTGTGATCCTCAGTGAATGAATTGAATGAATGAATGTTACCAATCAATTCCAGGTTGCATGTATGCAGATGAACAGAAAATCAACTCTCTTGAAATTCTTTTGAAGATTCTTGTCTTAACACATCAACATTAATGAAGCATGTAATCTTTGATCTCAAACAAGCAATGTATCACTCAGAAAATCTATTTCTTGGACCTTTGAAAGCTTAGAAAGTGTAGAGTAATTCGTAAACTCAGAATGTATGTTGTGTGTCAAAGCACAGATCCAAAAGCTTTAAATAAAAAATAGATTTAACTTATTGTAATCGATTAATACTTAAGTGTAATCGATTATTTTGCATTAAGTAATCAATTAATATAGCAAGTAATCGATTAAAATGTTCTTGAGAAATATGGAAAACTTATATGAACAATGTAATCGATTAACCCAGTCTGTCTCAGTTATGTAATAAGCCTTTGTAATCAATTACAGATGAGTGGTAATCGATTAACGCAAACATGCTATGTTTTGTATTAAGCCTTGGTAATCAATTATAATTTTCTGGTAATCGATTAAAATGTTCTTCATGGCTTTTCCAAAAATAATACACGCAAATAATTGATTACTTATTGCCTATAATCGATTAAGGCAGTGCACATTTTGATTTTTCAAAACCAAAACCACGAGAATTCCTTTTCAAATGCAAACATGTAATCTTGAAAGCTATTCTTCAGTCATGAATGCATGTATATGAATATGCTTATGCAGTGCAAGGATCACAAATTAAGCTTCTTGAACTACTTAGACAAAATTACAAATGCCTTTGATTTGATTGGCATGTAAAAAGCTAAAACTCTAAAGCAACATCTTCATCCTTGCCTTGATCTTCTTCCAGCTCTCCCTACATCCAACACCTTCGTCATCTACATCGAAGAAGACTAGAAAAGAAAGATGGATTAGAGCATTGGCTACCAGACCCATCAAGATGGAGAGACCAGTAGTTCATGTGGATCTTGCTAATGGGAAAGCTATTGGTCCCCACAAAAAGAAATTAAGGTCACATTTGGGGATCATCTCTCAGGACAAGGTGAATGTTACATTTGTTAACTAGAATGAAGTTCCCGCAGCCTAGAAGGATTTGATCTGGGAGGACATTTAGGTATTTGAATTAAATGTTGAATGTTATTGTAATTGATTGTACTAAAAATTTAAAATGTTGAATGTTATTGACTAACTATTAAATACATTATTTTGCATTGCAGACTAGATTTAATATCCTAGAAGCGTTTGACCAAAGGATGAAGAAGAAAATCCTTAAGAAGGTAGGAGAAGGCAATTTAAGTCAGATTTGACATCCAAATGGGCTCTGGCACAAGGCAAGGAGAAGGATGATGACACTGTCTGTGAGATTCATCATAGGAGGTTAGTTGACTTGCATTGTTCATGAATTTGATAGTTATGCATTATTTTCAAGCACATTTTGCTGACAAGTTTCTATCTAATTGTGATAATATGTTAGAAAGAAGGGTTAGGCCATCCAGAAACTAAACACTGCCCCTCATGTGTTGTCTCATACGGGTTATGATTTACTAGAAGAAAAGTTAATGGAGGAAAAACAAAAGAAAGGATTGGAGCAAGCAGCCCAATCCAATCCAGGAGCACATAAACAATTGTTGATCCCCATCTCCCATTAGACGACATTTGAAATGGAAGATGGGTCACACCAAAAAATATGGTCAGATGACATCTGAGGCGTCACGCAAAATTACAGATAGAATTGTAAGTTATTTTTTTTTATTTCAATGATCAATTTTTATAATAACAACAGTAGTCTATAAACTCATGCAATATTTTGTTGAGTGTAGGATTACCTTGAAGAGCAATCAGCATAGGGCAGCTTTGTTGCCTATGGACGTCAGGATGTACTCACTGCTACCATTAGGCGACTAAAGCAATCTGGTCATGTTTGTGCTGCTGGAGCTGATGTGAAGATCAAACAATACTTTGGACTGGCTTCAGCAAGCTCTTGTACATCTACGTCGATCAACCCAGAAAAGCTGCATCAATTAACAAAAAATATTACAGAGCAACTGACACAGAAAATTAGGGACGAGCTGGAGCTGTCGATCACTAAAAAAGTGACTCTACAACTAATGTTGTCATTCAACCAGTTGTAGTCCCTTATGTAATCCCATGGACTTGTACTGCCTCCTGAGCCTGAGGTTGGTCCATCTGGTACCCATGTCAGCACAAAGGGAAGTTGTATCGATCTCTTGGGACAGGACCCAAACACGGTGCATCAGACAGGCGTGGATTGTATGTTGATGACAATCTTCCTCATCCAGTTACCCTAGGAAGAGTTTATGAGGGGTCGACAACCTCCACAATGTCCCTTTGGGCAATGATCAAGTGAAGGTTGGTGTTGAGGAAGTTTGAGATGTTGATGCTTGTGTCCCTGTACTCATTCAAGAGATTCAGTTAGTAGGAAGGCCTTTAACAACTTCCTTGCCTGACTGACACATATTGTACAACCTTTTTCAAAACATGTATTTTGAATATAATATATATTGCCTGGATTGGTTTGGTTCTAACCTGAATTTAGTCGTGCTTTTAATTTGCAGGTTTGAGTTCATATAACAAATAAACAAAAAGTATAAAGATGTAAAAACAATATCAATTATGTCAAAACCTATGTTTTATTGTGCTATATAACATCTATTTTGACCAAAATTGATGTGGTATAGTAGCAAAACAACACTGATTCAAGGAAAATCAATGTCGTAATGCACCACAAAACATCAGTTTTGACCAAAACTGATGTTGTAAGTACTATACAACATCGATTTTGACAGAGAACTAATGTTGTATGGTGCATTACAACATCGAGTATGTCAAAATTGATGTTATTTTTGCTTCTTTTTTTGTTTCCTACTATACCGTATCAATTTTAGGGAGAATCTTTGTTGTATAGTCCATTTGAACATTGATTTTTATAATGGATGTTAAAAATGACTTACTTTTAATAACGATTGTTTCAATGTTTGTTAAAAAATATTGATATTGAATATATATAAAAATTGATGATAAATGTCTCTTTTTTAGTAGTGACTATATTGGCTGTGCACAACAATTATATTAGCAACATTTATTTATATTTGATGACAGTTTTAAAATATGACCAAAAGTTTACTATTTTTACTAAGTGTTACGAAAAAATGTTACTAAAGGTGATATATGTTAATATTTTATTATATATAAATGTAGGAAAGGAAATCTGAAGCGGTAAAACCAATAATAAATGGATTAAGAGTATATTAAATGTTATCAATAATTATTATATACATAATATTTTATATATAATAATAATTTGTTATAATTTTTTAATATTTTATAAACTAAATAAAAATATTATTATTATAAAATTAATATTTAATTTTTTGGATTCATGTATTATTAATAAAAAAATCATGTGAGTATTAAATTTTGTTAGATAGTATATTTATTTTTAATAAATAGTTCTTTATTAATAAAATTAAAAAAAATCGTAATTTTCTCTCATGGCATTGAAGCAACAGTTAAATATAATTAAACTATCACATGAGACAATTTATTATTTTTTTGGTCAAAAACAAAAAGAAAAAAAAGTTGGCAGATCCACGACATGATATGAAGCTTTTTTTTTTTTTTTTTTTTTTTGTTTGAGGAGACGACATGATATGAAGCTGAATGTAGATGTCAATTATTTTTGTTTTTATAGCAATATGTGGGTTTGTATTTTGTCACAGCATATGTAATATGCAAAATAGAGATTAAATTGACATTCAATTCAGTGGGCGTTGACATAGTAGATCGATCAACCCACATTATCTTTATATCTCGCATTCTTGCTGACATGTATTATAGTCAATTTGAGTATGGAAGGCTATTTAGCAGCCATATTCACCATTCAAGATAGAATGCAAAAAACTTCACATTTTAGATATGAGTAATCTTGGCTTAAAAAGAAAAGAAAGAAAATTACAAATAGATTATACAATAAAAGAAAATCAAATCCATAAGTTTCTTCAAACAGTGATTTTGCATTACGATGTCGTAACCCTCAATAATACTATATCATAATACGTACACATTCAGCAATTCATGAAGCTTTCATCCCAGATTGGAATTTTGAATCTAATCCGCCGTAAACTGTAAATTTTTTGTGATACCATTTAGATTACATATATTAATGGAGAAAAGATAGAGAATGAATTTTAGTAATAAATCAAATGAAACTGGAAATCTAGCTAGCTAGCTATTAAAGTACAGGTAAGCATTTTTTAAAAGGTTCAAACTTTAAACACTAGACAAGTTATTTATAAAAAAAAAGATAGAAAATTTCTCAAAACAGAACACAATCTGTAATTTCTTTACAACATGAAAAAAAAAAAAAAAGATTTTCCGGAGAAGTAACAACCTTTAGTAAAGGCTAAAGAATTAGTAAATAAGTAAATCTAACAATCATATTCATCTCAAGATGTACATTTTTTTTTTTAAGGAAAAGGCATTCTCCCATTTCATAACAAAAGAAGTTAAGTTATTTAAAGCAGAGAAATTAACAATACGAAGTTCAAATAGAAAAGATATTGGAATCACATACATACCTGCTACTGCTAGCCTTTGAACAACCTATGGAACCTCGCTATGGTCACTTCAACCGTACGTTACAAGTATGTAGTCAGCAAGTCTGTTCAAGAACCTCAGGTAAGCAATTCTCCATGGTTGCCAAAGTAGTATTGGCCCTAAAAAGCCCCAAAAGCCTGCAAAGAATCCTACCCCCAAGCTCATGTATAATGCTTCACAGAAAACTGAATTGTCATCTTCAGCATGAATTGTTGCTGGTCCTTGAGGCGGTACAGTTTGTTGGAGTTTTTGTTTAAACTCCATGGGTTATGAATAAGAGGCGGTTAACAATTCAAAATAATAACTACTCCTAACCGATCTTGGGAAAGGTTAGAAAAATAACTACTCCCAACCGTTCCGATAACCAATGGTTACGATGGTTCATCGCCAAGAGTCGCGATGATTCAACGCCAAGAGTCGCGATGGTTTACCGGCAACTCTTCACCAGGGTTGTTTGTTGTCTATAAATAGACACAGAGACAGTCAGAAAATAGGAAGAAAAACTGATAGAGTTTTGATAGTTAATCTTTTCTGATATTCTCGCTTAGATACTAGTACATTTCCATATCACATAACTCTGTGGTTCCTCAAGCATTAGCTTTGTTCGTTTGGGCTGTTGATTTGAAGTGCCATCAATCTTAAGACGTTGATCCGTTCTATCCTGGGAGACAATTGTTCATCAACCTTTGGCATCAATTGGAGGGAACAAATTGTCTTAAGGAGACAACATTGTTGGGCTCGGATCCTTTCATCTCTTTGCATCTGTTCCTGATTCATACCTATCATACAGGTTCTGTTTAAATTGTTTTTTGTGCAGTTATAGTAGATTATATTGTTCTTCTTGACTACTCAGATTCTGACCCTTGTGCAATTGAATATATTCCAATTCCAAAATTAACTAATATATCCAACAATCTTAAGACAATTTGACTTTGAATCTGGGTTCAGTATATTCTATCTTTTTGTATTATATACTGTTGTCTACTTTCCGTACTTTGAACGATTAATCTGTGTGATTAATCAGTGTTTCTGTTTGTGTAACAGAAATGACTTCGACAAGTGCAAACTTGGTCAACAACAACAAGGCTCCCTCTGTTTCAACCCTTGCTGAAAAGCTTGAAAAATTCAATGGGGTTGATTTCAAGTGTTGGCAACAGAAAATGTTGTTCTATTTGACAACCCTATGCTTGGAATGTTTTCTCAAGGAAGATGCTCCGAAGTTGAAAGGAGGAGACGAACATGATAAAGAGAAGGTTGTTGCGGTTGATGCATGGAAACACTCTGATTTCCTATGCAGAAATTACATCCTCAATGGTCTAGACAATTCCTTGTATAATGTGTATAGCACTTTAAAAACCAGTAAGGAATTGTGGGATAGTCTAGACAAGAAATA
>PYAF01003512.1:141840-155419 GCA_007407185.1 Glycine tomentella | reverse complement strand
ACTACCTTCATTAAGCCTAAGTTACCCAACATGCATCTTCAATAATAATAGCTAAGCCCTACTCCCGTAGTGTCCTCAACCCTTTAACCCACTCTAATACCCTAATCCCTTAGTGATATTGATTAGGTCAAGCATTAAATGATGCATTAAATGGTTGCAAGCATACACTCCTATCCCTAGTTAATGTAAAGCTTGTCACGTTACCCAAGTCCAAGCATAAGGCCCCAATATTCCTATTGTAAATCCCACCTCTCAATATCTAACTAGAGTGATCAATTCCAGAGAGAGATAGAAACATGCATTCAACAAGATAAAATGAAATAACTTGGCATTAATAAGAGATAGCATCCAATACAATCCCAAAAGAGGTTACATTCAGTGCTTAGCCCTAACTACAATGAAGAACTAGCCAAACCTCATAATGGGTGGCTGTGTTACAAAAGAAAATGGCATACCTAGCTGAAGCAAGGAAGAAGAAGATGGCGAAACCTCCACTTGAATCCTCACTCTCCCTAAACCTTAACTAAGGTACCCAAGCTTCCTAAAACCCTATTTAGTGCAGTTTCCCTCCAGTAGTTCGTGCATTCAATGCTGAGGGTGGAAGTATATATAGCCTAGCCTGTGAAGTCTCTGTTTTACCCTTAAATGCTGCTTCTGTCGACCTGTGGCACCTTTGGCGTGGTTGTGGCGCTCTGGGCGCCAACTTCCAGAGATAATGGCGCCCCAGGCGCTGACATGGCGCTCCAGACGCCGGGTTCCAGTGCTAATGGCGCCTTTGGCATGACATTGGCGCTCCGGGTGCCAACTTCCAGTGTGAATGGCGCTCCTGGCGCCACAGCTTCTTTAGACTTGGCTCTATGCTTCTGATTTTGCTTAGTTTTGGCACTTGTGGTTGCTTTCCTGTCAATTCATCACATTAGCTCAAATCATGACAAAACAGGGGCAATTATCCATGCTTCATGCTCAATTCTTGCTCTAAAAAGCTTAGGAAAACCTTATATGCTAGGCGCATATCAAACAATTCCCAGATTTAGATATTGCTGTCCTTAGCAATAAACAAAGTTCAAGGAAGAAGCATGGATCAATTCTCTAGAATCAACATTGGCAAAACAATTCCTGAGCCTAGAAATGCTACAAATGAATGAATCAAATCAAAACTTCACACAAAGCTTTCAAATCCATCAAACAATGAAGTATAACTTGAATACCCCTCACAGATGTTATATTTCACTCAACACTCAAGTGTTTGGGGTATTATGATCTCTCAAGCCACTACAGCTTTAGCACTACTATAGGCTTGATCCTATTCTCTAGTTCCTAAGGAGAAGGAACATAGCACATGCAAAGTTGATCAAAAGGTCTTAAAAGGGTTGTAACTTGGCCGGGCTCAATGGGAAGGAAAATTTTGGACAGTAGCTAAGAAACATTGAGATTGAACCTTGCTAACTTCAGACACATTCAATTCAAAGCAAAGGTTTTCATTCCATTACTCCTTTTTATCATTTTCTTGCCCTTTCCTTCTTTTTCTTAACATTGCTTCTGTTCATTTATTGGCTTCACTTGAAGACTATATTATTTTAACTTTTCAGCCTTTAGTTCTAATGGAATTCACCATGCTTTTCATATGCTTTTCTTTCTGAACCACTCAGCTGTCCAATCAAGGTAGTGGCATTAAAGTGGTTAATATATTGCATCCGGTGATTGAACAAAAAGGTCTCAAGCTCAAGGGGCTAGCAATGGTAAAAAAATTTCAAGGAAATCTATTTGGCCCTGGCTAAAAAGAACAAAATGCCTTTATCACATCAACTTATGCATGCATCTGAGAGAAATGGATCAAGTTCTAGTGTACTATCACAGTGAGGCATCCCTCAAAAGAAATTAACTGCATAGGCATAATCCTCACTGGCTACGGTATCAAGCTAGACTTATGATGATATCAAATCAAACAATGCATTCCATTTCGAAATGAATTCAACCATACAAGCATTCACACGCTCAGTTCAAGTTTCATACAACATCAATTCATGATTCATATCACCAATGCTTTCCAAAAATCCAATTCACAATTGACTGATCAAGCAAATCTAAACCCGGGACAGCATGCCTTTAGAAAAAATGTCTAATATGTACACCTATGGTTAGGTTAAAATTAGATGCAAAATGAATTGTAGTTAACTTGTTTGTATAGCTTCACAAAAAGAATTTTGTTATCAAAAAGTATCTGCCTACGGTTCGCTTTTCAAAAGGATTCATGATTAACAAAAAGACGCATGTTTCCTCGATTAACGTGCCCTTATTCCCAGATTTAAACCCTTTGTTGTCCCCAGCAAATGAGACGCATACAAGAAAACATACATAGATAACACGTTATAAGAGGAAACAACTTATGCATAAATCAAGTCTCAACAGCAGAAATGTCATATATACAGGCACACACTGACGTGCCAACAATATGCAAATGTCTAAAGTAGAGTATAAAGTGCAGAAAAAGTAAATGACAGGAAAATAAAGCTGAAGATAAATGAAGGTAGAGAGAGCGAGGAGGTCAGTGCGTCTGATCCTTGTCCATGGTGTTTGGTCCAGCTGTGGGGGAAGGCTGTGCCTCTGGGGATGGCATGGCAAAAGAGAGAGGCGGAGGCTAGGATGGTGAACCAGTAGGATCCATAGAGAAATGGCTGCAGATAGCTGTGAGCATCCAAGTCTGAGCATCAAGCTGCTCCTGCATCCTCTGCGTGGTGGCAGTCTGCTGCTCCATGATCTGTGTCTGCTGCTCGAGCTGATGCTGCAGGCTCTGAATGATGGTGGACTGGTGCTGGATCTGCTGCTGCTTCCGCACGTAGGATGTGGAGTCCTCACAGATAGGCTCCCTCTGAGGGACTAAGCTGGATGCAGCAGGCTGGGCCTGTGGTGGTGAAGATACTGTAGGTGATGTAGGGCGAGGTGAACGGGCCGGCTGCTGATGGACGTCGGGGACCTCTGGCATGGGTTGCTCCAGACCTTCCCGAGGTTCGAACCTCAGGCTGTGGGCAGCTATCTCCTCAGGGGAGAGGTCCGCAGCACGAAGGAGCTGGTCTTGTAGCATGCGCCTGACCGAGTCCTGGTAAGTGTTCGATGTCAGAATGTTCCCCAAGGGCACATCCAAGGGCTCGTCCTCCGGAATCTCTAGACCCGCGTGCATGCATAGATCGGAGATGAGAGAAGAATGAGCAAGAAGGGATTTGGGGTTGCCGTCCTGTACCATGTGCAGGAGACGGTCAGATAAAGCATAAGAGATATCAAGGTTGATATCTCTCTGCAGCACATATAGGAGGCAAGCCCGCTCCACATTCACATCCGTCAAGTTAGAAGACGGCAGAATTATGGAGTTCACGAACAGATGCCAGAAGTCTGACTCTGCGTGTAGCTCATTCCTCTTGAGCTTCTCGGGGACTATATCGGAGCCTGCTTCATCTTCCAGGCTGAGAAGCGTGCAATAATGCCTCAGCGGAGCTCGTCCGCAAGAGGAGGCATGTCGTCCCTGTAGGTGGCCTTACCCGTGCAAGGAAGAGGCTGCATCCTGTTGAACCTCTTCACAAAGCCACATTGGCGAGATTCATCATGAGAGGTCTGGAGGAAGCTCTCAATAAATGCGTTGTCAAAGGGGACGACCACACCTCGCACCCAGTTGCGCCGCTCCTCAGCGCTGTCACCCGATCCACGTTGGGGCAGAACTCGTTCGCTATGGAGTGGAGCTCTCTTCAGCAAAGCTCACCAGCTTCTGCTACTGGCGCAGCTCAACAACCTCCCGGATGAGGGAGTCTTGTGGGAAGTCCTCCCAGTCAATGACGCGCTCGAGGATGAACTTCTTTGGGAGATACCACTTGTCGAAGCGGTCCTGGTGCTCCCGGGAAAGAAAGCGTCCCTCGCCATAATTAGAGGAGCGAGGCCTCTTGCTGGAGGTTCCTGTGGTGGATTTCTGCTTCTTCCCTGTGGCTACCTGTTTTCCCTGCAAATCAAAACCAAAACCAAAATACTATATGTTCAGCAATTCAGAAAATAGGAATTGGTTTTGAGGAATCCCCAGATTTAGAGTGAAGCTATATGGTGAACAGGAATGTGCAGGTCAGCTTAATTCAACAATAATCAGACCAGAATCAAAGCAAGAACACAGTGCAGACCCATGCATGTACCCTTAGCAGATAAACATTCATCCTAGATGTATGTTCATATCAAGTTGCAGATGCAGTAGAGTACAGGCCCTTTTGTGTGGGCATCAACATTCCAAATGCACATTCGCAACAAAATCAGAAAATATGCCCGAATCCCATATTTATTACATGCAATATGGTTAAGTTCAATTAACAGAAGAGCCTAGCTGGAGACTAGCTAAAATAGCAGAGTAGTCCAGCTAATTGAACTCCTATGACAGTGAAATCAATTGCAACATTCCTTCAGTCACAGCCTCTCATCAAAACATCACATGGAATATTCAGCAATTTAGTGACACAGTTCATTGCAAGCACATGCCCAAGATGGGATCTATTGACTCAGACAAACTTGCAACATGGTTTAGCAAAACCTTGAAACAGGACATCTATAGATGCAGGGATGATTCAATTAGTATTAAATTCACTGTATTGCAGGGGCCTAGGGTAAGATGTGTCTAGGATACATGCATTTGGAGTTACAATTCATTCAACAAATTTCTCATATCAGGTCCAATTCCCAGATTGATCCATGCACAGGATGAGATTCAATTAACACAAGGCATATAGAACATTGCAAACCAAATGAATTGAATACTTCAGAACAATGGATGCCTATGCTAATCATGCAGTGGTGAACAACAAGCAACTATCAAGCTATTTGGCAGTGGTACACACTGTTGCAAAATTGATCACAATTACATCTCACAACATTGGTCCACATATCTAAGTCTGGTCATTCAAGCATTGGTTGGACAATTCACGAATTCACAGAATGAACTGGCAAAACCTCAACAACAGATGACAATAAAATCACAGAGGTACAAGTCTAAGTCAAGCAAAACACTGTGCAAGTGAGTCAAGCAAAAAGGATCAGACCTAATTCTGCTAATTCAGGACCCCAATTATGGCAAGGCATCAGAAAATGAGAAAGATTCAATTTTGGCATAGGTTCTCAGATTTGTTATAGAAGTTATGGTGCACAACAGAACCCTGCAATTCCCAGATTTAATTTGAAAACATATTGTCCACAGATTTGGACAGGCATATGCAAGGATTCATCATGACAGAAACACCAACAGGGAAACATGTCAACTATCTGTTGAGCCTAATATGTCCAAACTAATATTCATGCAGTATGTGTGCTTAGGGCTGTCAAACAAGCATTTAAGTGCAGAGAATATAGACAAGCCATTATAATTCAATGCATACTCACATTCCAAAATTCAAGGTTCTACTTGTTTGCAACATATTCAGAATTGATCAATTCTACAATAATAGAGCAGTATGAATGCGACAATCAAATAGAATCATGAAGAAAAGACACAGATCAATGCATTTGAGGTTATTGTGAAACCAATCAGGCAAACTAGGGGACTATGACAGTAAAACTTATTCCAGAAGGTTTCACATCACAACAACAACAAAGGAACCTCTGTGCATCAACATCCAATACATCAGTTTACATTGACGGCATACACTCACACCCTTCCAATCGACATTTACAATAATCAACATCAAAAGGGTAGACTCATTCCCAGATTTAATGTTCAACAAAGTGAAACAAATAGCCATGAACAGACACATTTAACATCAGAACTCTAATGGACCTTAAATCCCCAAGGCAATCAAAGTGATGCACCCACACCCACAATTAAATCAATACATTAGCATGGTGTAGCAACAGATAATCCAAGCAATGCAGGTCAACAATTAGCAATGCATTCACTTCCATACCTCATTCCACATGAGGAATCCAAACCCCCAAACAATCACTAAATTATAAAACAAAGGGGCTTACCTTATCACGACCCATTTCCAAGAGGAAAATGATGCAAGTACAGCAAAGCCGTGAAGACACTCACGAAAGCAGAAAAGCACAAAGGTGAGACGATGAATAGCAGAGAACAGAGAAGGGGTGGATAAGGGAGAAAGTATTGAGGTTGAGGGAGAGAAAGCCTGAGAGTAGGGTGCGGAATTGGGAATTGGGAGAGGAGGAAGGCTGGGTAAGGGAGAGCAGGGGTCGAAAGGGTGTGGAGAGTGAAAAAGAAAAGAGGTATTTAAAATAGAAAACGGCGCCTGACATGTGGCGCTCCAGGCGCGAGTGCCGCGCCATTGTCGCGCCCTTGGCGCGACATTCCAGTGTACTTGGCGCTCCTAGCGCCACACCTAAAACTTGAAACCTAGCCAGCGCTGGGGGCGCGACCACCGCGCCATGAGCGTGGGTATCCAGTGAGGTTGGCACTCAAGGCGCCATAAAACTCTTGAAAAACCAGCTGGCGCTGGGGGCACCAGATCCCACGCCAGGAGCGCGAATGGGCAGAAATAGTGTGCTCAAGGCGCCATGGTGGCGCCCCAAGCGTGGGATACCAGAAAGTCTGGCGCTCCAAGCGCCACACTCTCAGCACAGAGACATGATTGCAGAAATAAGCTTAAACGACTAAAAGCATTAATAATTCTTACCTAAAATGAAATCTAAAACCTAATCAACATACATTGATGATAAACATTGACAAAATAACAGCGAAAACAAAAGGAACAAGTGTTCGTAAGCACATGGAAGTTAACGACAATAATTGCAAAAACGAATAAACTACTCTATCCTAAGACATGTTTATAGATTATAAAACACCAAATTGAGTTGCCTCTCAATAAGCGCTTGTTTATCGTCACGAGCCTGACATGTAATCCTCTAAGGATTAGGGGAGCTTAAAGGGATTGCGACGGCATCCCTATCAATAGGACCACCATGGTATGGCTTCAGCCGCCATCCATTGACCTTAAAAGGTCTGTGAGTATCAAGAGGAGAGATTTATATGGTCCCATAAGGAAAAACCTTAACGACCACAAAGGGTCCAGACCATCTAGACTTAAGCTTACCAGGAAACAGCCGCAATCTTGAGTTATACAACAATACCTGCTGCCCCGGTTCAAACTCCTTCTGGTGAATTTTCTTGTCATACCACTTCTTTGTTCGTTCTTTGTATAACTTAGCATTTTCATAAGCTGCAATTCTAAACTCATCCAATTCATTTAATTTCAATAAACGTTTTTCATGGGCTTTGGTGAGTTCAAAATTTAAAAACTTAGTAGCCCAAATGGCCCTATGCTCAAGGTCAACAGGGAGGTGGCAAGACTTACCATATACCAGCTGGAAGGGAGACATACCAATTGGCGTCTTGAATGCTATTCTGTAGGCCCAAAGCGCATCATCTAAGTTCTTGGACCAATCCTTCCTTGAGTTCCTAACAGGCTTCTCAAGAATTCTTTTCAGCTCTCTGTTGGAGATCTCAACTTGACCATTAGTTTGTGGATGGTATGGGGTGGCCACCTTATGTGTAACTCCATACTTAGCAAGCAACCCTTCAATTTGTTTGTTGCAAAAGTGTGTTCCTCCATCACTGATGATTGCTCTGGGGACTCCAAAGCGTGTGAAAATGTTCTTCCTCGAGAAAGCGGACACCACTCTTGCATCATTTGTGGGCAAGGCTGCTGCTTCAACCCATTTGGAAACATAGTCCACAGCCACCAAGATGTATTGGTTGGAGTATGACTTGTTAAATGGTCCCATGAAGTCAATCCCCCAAACATCAAACAATTCCGCTTCAAGAATGCTGTTGAGAGGCATCTCATCCTTACGGGAGATATTACCCGTTCTTTGACATCGATCACACCTCTCAACAAAGTCTCTAGCATCTTTGAAGATTGTGGGCCAATAATAGCCACTTTGCAACACCTTGTGAGCTGTTCTATTTCCTCCGAAGTGGCCTCCATAGTCTGAAGCATGGCAATGCCACAGAACCTTAGGCACTTTGAATTCAGCAATACATCTCCCGATGACTCCATCAGCACACTAGAAGTAGAGGAATGGACTATCCCAGTAGTACCTCTGGCCATCATGCAAGAACTTTTTCCTCTGCTGCCATGTAAGTTCTTCAGAAAGTGCCCACATAGCTTTGTAGTTGGCCATGTTAGCAAACCACGGGGCACTTGTAACAGCCATCATCTGCTCATCAAGAAATGCGTCATTAATTTCCAGCTGCGGACTATCTTGGAGTTCTTTCTCTTGAATTCTTGATAGATGATCAGCCACTCTGTTCTCTACACCCGCTTTGTCCTTAATTTCCAAATCAAATTCCTGAAATAGGAGCATCCACCTCAACAAGCGTGGCTTGGCATCCTGCTTAGTCAACAAATACTTCAAAGCAGTGTGGTCAGTGTAAACAATAACTTTAGACCCAATTAAGTAAGAAAGAAACTTGTCCAAAGCATAGACTACTGCTAGCATTTCCTTCTCTGTGGTAGCATAATTTACTTGTGCGTCATTTAAAATCTTGCTAGCATAGTAGATGACATGCAACAGTTTGTTCTTACGTTGGCCTAAAACAGCTCCTATAGCATATTGACTAGCATCACACATAAGCTCAAATGGTAAACTCCAATCAGGGACAGTCAGAACAGGTGCAGTGGTCAATCTCTCTTTAAGCACATTGAAAGCATTCCAACAATCAACATCAAAGTTAAATTCAGAGTATTTGACCAACAATTGGCTAAGAGGCTTAGCTATTTTGGAAAAATCTTTAATGAATCGCCTATAAAACCCCGCATGACCTAGACAACTACGCACACCATTCACATTAGTGGGTGGAGGAAATTTCTCAATCAATAAAAGCTTAGCCTCATCAACCTCAATCCCCTTGGAGGAGATTTTGTGACCCAAAACAATACCATCACGCACCATGAAATGGCACTTTTCCCAATTAAGAACGAGGTTGGTCTCTTGACACCTCTTTAGGACTTTAGACAAATTAATCAAACAAGCATCAAAACAAGATCCAAACACAGAGAAATCATCCATAAACATCTCTAAAAAAATTTCTACCATGTCAGAGAAGATAGAAAGCATACACCTTTGGAAAGTGGCAGGCGCATATTGCAGAGGCCAAAGGGCATTCTTCTATATGCGAAGACTCCAAAGGGACAAGTGAAAGCTATCTTCTCTTGGTCTTCAGGTGCTACAGGGATTTGGTTGTAACCGGAGTATCCATCCAAGAAGCAATAATACTCATGCCCGGCCAACCTCTCTAGCATTGGATCAATGAATGGAAGTGGGAAGTGGTCTTTCCTTGTGGCATCATTCAAACGGCGGTAGTCTACACACATCCGCCATCCGGTGATAGTCCTGGTGGGGATCAGATCATTGTTATCATTTTGGATTACAGTGACCCCACCTTTCTTGGGCACGGTTTGCACCGGACTCACCCAAGCGATATCAGAAATTGGGTAAATCATGCCCGCATCTAGAAGCTTCACAACTTCTTTTCTGACTACTTCCTTCATCATAGGATTAAGTCTTCTCTGAGGTTGCCTAATCGACTTCACATCGTCCTCCGTTAAGATCTTGTGTGTGCAAAATGAAGGATTGATACCCTTCAAGTTTGATATGGACCATCCTATGGCTGACTTGTGATCTTTCAACACCTTGACAAGCTTGTCTTCTTCCTCCTCAGATAGACCTCTATTAATAATAACAGGGTATGTCTTGTCTTCACCCAAGAAAACATATTTCAAGGCTGCTGGTAACTCTTTCAACTCCAGCTTGGGAGCTCCATGGTCAAGGTCAATTTCCTTCTTTTCTAAAATCTCCACTGTTGCTTCTTTCACTTCCTCAATGACAACCACTTCTTGAGCCTCCATTAGGTCTTCAAATTCTTGATCAAAAGACTCATCGGAGTGAATTAAATCATCTAGCACATCAATCCGGAAGCAATCATTCTTGTCCATAGGAGCCTTCATAGCATCAAACACATTGAAGATAATGGATTCATCAAACATCCTCAGCTCCAATTTCCCTTCAGCTACATCAATGATAGCTCTAGCCGTAGCCAAGAATGGCCTACCTAGAAGAACATGTATTTCTCCCTCTTCCATGTCTAGAACTATAAAATCTGCTGGGAAAATGAATTTATACACCTTGACCAAGATATCTTCAATGAACCCGCTTGGTCTTCTCAAGGATTGGTCAGCTAGTTGCAAGGATACCCTGGTGGGTTTCAACTCAGAAATGCCCAATGATTTGCAAATTGAGAGAGGCATCAAGTTGATACTTGCACCAAGGTCACATAAAGCTTTGGCCACATTAACATTACCTGTGGCAATAGGTATGTTAAAGCTTCCCGGATCCCGGAGCTTAGGTGGAACTCTACTCTGAATGATGGCACTACACTCTTCAGTCAAGACCACGGTCTCACATTCTTGGAGCTTGTGCTTCTTGGATAACAAATCCTTCATAAACTTGGTATAGTTTGGCATATTGGCCAAGGCTTCAGCAAAAGGAATGTTAACTTGCAGCTTCTTAAACATTTCCAAGAACTTGGCATATTGCTTTCTCTGTGCTTGCTGCTTCATCTTTAGAGGGTAAGGTGGTTTTTCAAATCTGGAAAAATCCAGAGGCTTTTTAGGTACAGCTGAAGTGTTTTCCTTCTCTTTCTCTTGCTCCTTAGAACTGCTAGATGGCTCTTCTTCATGTTGTGCAACAGCTGGAGGAATTGTCTTCTCCTCCTCTTCTCTATTCACCACTTTGGTCTTCTCTTTAGGAGTAAGGACAAGTCCGCTCCTAGTGGTGATGGCTTTGGCATGTTCCCTAGGATTTACCACGGTATCACTAGGGAATTGCCCAGGTGATCTTTCTGCTAGTTGCTTTGATATCTGGCCAATTTGAGTCTCCAAATTTCTGATGGAAGCACCTTGATTTTTCAATCGAGACCTAGTCTCATTCATGAAGGCATTAGTGTTTTGGATATGATCATTAGTTGTTTTAGCCAGCTGCAACATAGCCTTCTCCAACTCAGAAGGCTCCTTGGGAGGGATGGGAGGCGGTTGCAAGTAGTGGTTAGACTTGTAGTCCAACCCACCTCCATGTGGTCTTCTCGGATAGCTACTTCCACTCCCAGAAGCTTGGTTGTAATTTCTTTGATAACCTTGTGGTGGCCTTTGATCGTACTATACTCCATTCACCTGAATTGGATCAGCCCCCACCAAGGTTGGACACACATTGGACTCGTGGTCCCCTTGGCAATATTCACATACAGCCATGCCTGCTTTGATTGATGAAGCTTGAGCTTTGGAGACCTCTAGCTTATCAAACTTAGCATTGAGGATAGCAAGCTATTGTGATAGGAGTTTTTGTTCAGCCAACATTGCGCTGTGCTACCCAAATGTATAACTTCCCTCTTTGGCTGACTTGCTATGCTCTCATTCTCAGTTCTGGCCAAAGAGTCTATCAACTCATGTGTTTGGGCAGTTGTCTTTGATTTGATGGTTCCTCCGGCAGCTCCATTAATTACCAGTTTTGATTCCGGTGACAAACCATTAAAGAAGATTCGCACCTTCTTCCCAACCGGCATATCATACTGAGGACAACGCCAGATCAATTCTTGAAACCGATGCCATGCTGCACACAAGGTTTCTCCATGAAGTTGTGTGAAGTTGGTGATCTCATTCACCAGGCGGTTATACTTCTCCATGGAAAAATACTGAGCGAAGAACCTAGCCATCAACTCATCCCAGGTGGTTATGCTATTAGAGGGCTGACGGCCTAACCATCTGAGTGCCTTTCCCTTCAAAGCAAAAGGAAAGAGGCAGAGCCTAATGGCATCATCTGTCACTCCTTGGTGTCGGATGGTATCACAGATCATCATGAAGCGGTCTGCAAAGTCGTAAGGATCCTCATCGTCCTCACCACCGAATTGATTCTTCTCCACCAGGCTGATAAGAGATGGGTGGATTGTTAGGAATTTATACCACACCGTACCATTGTTATCACTATAAGTTTCGAATTTATACAAGTTCGTCTCCATAGGGATTTGGGTTTACATCGGTTGATTTAAAATTAACAGTTTAGTAGTTATATACAGATAAAAGGCGAAGATTCATTTGTTTGTTGTTTGCGGAAAATGTAAAACAAAGATAACAGAAAACAAATAAACGATTACGGAACTAAATAAACGGATACAAGTCAAGTGAATGTGGGATTACATTTCGTCTTACTTATCCCTTTTAATTGATTTTACCTATGCATGTTCTATTCTTGTTGCATCACACGTATAAGTAACCCTAATTCGACTCCTCACAATTACGGTCCTATGGATATTTACTAAACATCGATCCCTCGGATATTTAATTAAATATCCAAGCATTAAGAACTTAATCACGTGTTTAATGCGATCGAAACATTAAGCCCTATTCCTAGCAACGTAACATAACGAGTGATTAAATTTAGTTCAAACCCTAAATTTACTTTCCAGTCGCCTTTAGGGTTAATTTCATGAAACTAATGGGTAATTAGAATCAAGCATTAGATGCAGAATAAAATCACAAACAAGAAATAGAACAATGCATAAATAATTAAAAAAGCATAGGGATAAGAAGAGTACGTCCAATCCTTAGAGAAGCTTAAGCAAACACAGGCAGAACCTCCTCGAGAGAATCACCGACTAAGCTCGTCATCGACCCTCTCTTTGGCAGAATCTCCTTACAAAAGTCACTCAACCTCACTTCCCTAAGGTCTACACTCACTTAGAAAGCTAAAAACAAAGAAACAAGAACAAGCAAGTGCTTGGGAGAGAAAATGAAGTGAAGAATGATGCCTTCTTCCCAAAATCCGTCCACTATTTATAGGAATTGCTCTCCTGCTTGGTTGGGGCGCCCAGGCGACCAAAATAGCCTATGATCAGGCTCCTGGGCGAGCTAAGGCAGCTTTTGGGGAAGTGTGGGTCGCCCAGGCGACCAAAATACACATGAAATGGTGGCCTGGGCGAGTTAAAACTTAGCCTTGAAGGAATCCATGGGCCTTTGGTGTCTGATGGGCCTAATTTGCTGTTTGATGCTTCTTCTTTTACTTGATTCACTCCATGCTTCTTCTTATGCAATCGTGCTTCTTCCGTAACTTCAAAACCTAGCAAAATTGAATCAATTAATTGGACGAAAGCTTCTCGAACACACAAAAGCATAGCTTACCTTAATATTATCATCATTTAACTAGGTTTCTAGGGTTATCTTGTGATTAAATCTATTAATATGACGGATAAGTGCCATGTTTGAATCCTATTTTCTACTGAAATGTGGCACTTATCAACTCCCCCTAACCTAGAATCTTGCTTGTCCTCAAGCAAAGGTAAAGATATCATGCTTTGAAAAGAATCAACTTTAGTTTTGATCAGAACAGATTTTTCAAAAAGTAGTTAACCTTGATACTTTGAGAAAACAATTTGATGGATTTTTCATGAAATCAAAATGAGGTTTAAAGTCAAATTTACACTTCATTTCAAAAAGACCTCAGAGGAAACATTTGACTGATATCAAACAGAGGAAAACCTCTCAAAAAGTGTTTAATT
>PYAF01003512.1:130927-141740 GCA_007407185.1 Glycine tomentella | reverse complement strand
TTTGAGAAAACAATTTGATGGATTTTTCATGAAATCAAAATGAGGTTTAAAGTCAAATTTACACTTCATTTCAAAAAGACCTCAGAGGAAACATTTGACTGATATCAAACAGAGGAAAACCTCTCAAAAAGTGTTTAATTCTCCCAAAGGTAAGTGTTTACTCTCACATCCATCACTGATATATCTTAGATAAAATTTGTAGTTCATTTCCCATCAAATCATAATACATACTCATCATGGATCATTAGGTCTTTTATAGCTGGGCTTTGGCTAGAAAGAAATCTTGGTTTTTCTGGATATTCAAAAGACCTTAGGACTAGGAGAGCAAGCTAGAAATATAGACAATTTTTAGACCTTTTTCTTCCTATTCCTTTTCTTTTTTCCAAGACATCTTTTTATCATTTTCACTCAACTTTTTCTTTTTCAAGGACTTCTGGTTTTTCATTTTTCTTTCTTTCATTTCTTTTTCATTTTTCTCTTTTTCTTTTCTTTTTCTTTTTCACATAAACAGCATATAACCACTACTAAAATAACATAACTATCCACAATAAATTTTCTATCACAAATATTCCCCTTTTGCTCTCCTAACCTTAGGTGGGGTATGGAATGCCTATCCTAGGTTAGGGTTTCAAGAAAATATTACTGTTTAGGCTCAAAGGGGTTTGCAAAGGATAAATCATTTGATATATTTGGGATAGTTTTTTGGCTAGTGGCTTATAATATGTTCAAAAAAGAAAGATGGCCTAAATCATATCCATGAATCATATGCTTATGACAATTAGAAATTCATGCAAAAATTACTATAGATTATAACAGTGAGATATCTCTGTGTATAATGTCTGTTTAGATGCACACACTCACTTGGGCTAAAAGTCTGTTTTCATGTTTTCAACCAAATCATTTGTTCCCCTCTGAAGTTATTTATCAATTTCCATGCAAAAAGACTTTTTTACCTTGATTTTGATTTTTCTGAAAAGACCATTTATTCTTGTTTTTCATTTCTCAGGGGTTCCTACAAAAACTTAATTTTTGTGGTTCTGATCTTTTAAAGAAGTTTCAAAACATTTTCAGTTGATTCTTTTCAAAACACCATATGTCAAGAAAAATTTTATATTTTTACCCAAAAAATTTGTCCTAGTTACTATTTTATTTACAAATTTATGTTATATGCAAAAGTGTGTCTTTATCAAAAAAGTGTTTTTCTAATGCACATTACCAAAAAATATTATCTAACTGTGCACATACACTGCTCCAACATAAGCTATATGCAACAAAAAGTAACATAATTACGGCAAATCACATATCCAAAAACATATAATACTAAAAAGTACCCATAAAAGTGCAAGTGCATAAACCAAAGTATGCAAGTATATATAAAAACATAAAGAAAGCGGTAAATAATTTAAAAGGAGTGTCACAAATTTTTGAAGATCCGTCAGATAAGGTCTGTCAAGTATGCTGCCAATTCTTGCTCTACATCATCCGCCGCCTCTCCACCTTCTGCTGCAGGTTCTTCAGCTACAGGATCATGTTGGGCTGCGGAGCCCCCCACCTCCTCCTGAAAAATAGGCCTGTCCCCAGGCCATGCCACATGTGCTCTGAACTGCTCCGGAGTAGGCCATGGGAATGGGTTCGGATCTTGTTGGTGCTGATGCAATGTGTAGTTGTAGAAACTCTCGTTTAGCTACATCTGGCCTCTGAAGTTGGCAGCTTGCTGGTCCGCTATATGTTGCATGTAGGTATGCATCTGAAGATCCATTCTCTGCATGTGGGCAGAGATAGACTCTAAAGTGGATGGCTTAGGCTACTGCTCTACCTGTCTAGCTAAACAATATTTTTCAATAAAAGCACAGTTAATAGGAGGACGGATATTTCTAGAGGGATGGACTTGGATTCCATAAAACTGACATAACCCAGTAATAAGAGCGGGGAATCCAAGAGCCTTATTTGCTCGCTCGGGGTTTAGGGGATGCCTGGTTGGCTCTAAGATAACAAATTGATGAATGGCATCTGAAATAATTTGAGCCACATCTATGCTAAGCTGGGTTAATATAATAAAAACCAATTGACACTTACTCATGGGTAGATCAGAGTTGTGGTCACTGGGTAAGATGTTGCTTAGCACAAAGGTCATCCATATCTGGGTAATAGTGGTCATGTTATTTCTAATTAGCCTTACCCTATTACCTGTGATACCGCGAGCAAAATCAGTACCTGGAATGCAAAGAAGTTGCTGCATGGCGTCTTCATTAAAATCATTTCTCATCTCCATATACTCGTAGAGGTGTCCTTCAGGGAGGACAAGTGGATTTCCTAGAATTTGGTTGATAGCATCTGAGTCATAGGGGATCCATTGTCCTCTTACAAATGACCTCTTGTCACACAGAGCTCCCTCTAGTGGCCACGCGTTGGCATAGAACCCCAAAACAATCTCGGGATCAAACTTTTGTAAGGGAGTGGCTAGTGGTCTCCACTTTCTTCTATCAAGTTCGTCTGCAAATTCAGTATATTCCTCATTGAATAGTTGAACTCGTCTCTCTTTGAGAAAGGACCAGTTTTGTATGGCTTCGAAGCGGAGTTGGTGTTCTTTGCTCCTAAACCTTTGTTCATCATATATAAAGTCCTCTTGTGGGGGTGCACTAGTGCCTTCATTTCTAGCTCTTTCATGTTGGAATTTCTTTGGGGCCATCTGAAATATGTACTCAAAAACAATTTCAGCATTTTTAATAAGCAAGATGCAAGGCAAATACAAAACATGGCAGCCATTGTGACATCACTTTTTCCACAAAATTCTTCTCATTTTTAATGCACAAGGTAAATCATGTGAGTTAATCTACATGTTGTTTTTGATATTTACAATACAATCATGTTTTTAAGACACCAAACTAAGTGCTGGAATTTTTACAAACCATGGCCTTGGCCAACTAAGTGTTTCATTATGTCAAAAACAAAAGGCTATGTATTTCACACAAAATGCACATATTGATGGTTGCATTACATGTTATGGCCTAAATTATGATCAATGTGACATGTGAGTACATTTAGGACCAGCTTTGGGAACCATTCATATGCATTGTAAAAGCTGATTTCATTGTGGCAAAATAACAAACACCTTGTGTGCACTAAGCTTTGAACCTTGAAATGGTTAGTATGACACATAGCTATACCAAAATTTCCAAAGAAAAGAGAGATAGGGGTGACCAATTACATGTATGTATAGCCCTTTATTCAAAACATCATAAACCATATGCATTTTAAAATGTAAAACCTAAGTTAAGTTTTTGTGAAATAAAAAGCAAAAAGGGTCACTACATACCATCATACTAACCTACAAAAGAAGAACAAAACTTAGATTTTGAGTAGATGCAAAAAGAGGTACTTACTTGTGATCCAAAAGCAAGGAAAATGAATGAGATTGAAGTTGCACAGCTGCTTTGGCGAGTTAGATGAATAGGAGAGAAGAAATGGATAGCCAAGGAAGTGGTAAAGGTGAGAAGAATAAAAAAATTCACTAAGTTAAAGGCTTTGTACCTGGTTGTACGAGACCACTCGCCCAGGCGGCCAAAATGGCCTAACTTCACTCGCATGGGCGAGTTAAAGGCCAAATTTTTTTTTTTTTTACAAACAAGAAATATACTATCTATATTTACTAACCTATATTTACTATCCTATTGTAGACATATATACACATAAATATTTATATTAAAAATATAAGAAAAGATTTAAAACATACCTGACTAGGTTGCCTCCTAGAAGCGCTTCTTGTACGTCGTATTAGCTGGACGCATAGCGGCTTAAACGTCTTGAAGTTGTATCACTGTGGTGAACCTTTCAAAGTCACCACCTAAATATGGTTTAAGTCTGCTTCCATTGACAGTCCAAGTCCTTTTTGTACTGGGGTCCTCAAGTGTCACAGCTCCATGTGACATGATTTCCTTCACAATGAAAGGTCCGGACCATTTAGACTTCAGCTTTCCTGGAAACAGTCTTAATAGAGAGTTAAATAACAAAACATTTTGTCCAAGATGAAAATTTCTTTTCACAAGCTTCTTATCATGATAGAATTTAACTTTTTCTTTATAAAGCTTTGAATTTTCATAAGCTGAGAGCCTCATTTCTTCCAGTTGGTGTAATTGGAGCTTCCTTTGTTCACCTGCAAGGTTAGTATCAAAATTAAAGAATTTTAAGGCCCAGAAAGCTTTATGTTCCAACTCTACCGATAAATGGCAGGATTTGCCATAAACTAACTGAAATGGAGTGAGCCCAGTAGGTGCCTTGAAAGCTGTCCGGTATGCCCAAAGAGCTTCATCAAGTTTCTGAGACCAATCCTTGCGTGACTGGGCAACTGTCTTCTCTAAGATTCTTTTAATTTCTCTGTTTGAAACTTCAGCTTGGCCATTTGTCTGTGGGTGATAAGGATAAGCTACTTTGTGACGAACACCATAGTGCTGGAGGACCTTTTGAAGTTGAGCATTGCAGAAATGGGATCCTCCGTCACTGATGAGAACACATGGTGTTCCAAATCTAGCAAAAACATTTCTTTTCAAGAAGCAGATAACTGTCTTTGAATCAGCTTTTTGCACAGCTACTGCTTCAACCCACTTGGTCACATAATCCACCGCTAGCAAGATATATTCATTGGAGTATGAAGATGGAAATGGACCATGAAATCAATTCCCCAGTAGTCAAAAGCTTCAACTTCTAAGATATTTTGTAAGGGCATTTCATTCCTTTTTGATATTCCTCCGGTCCTTTGGCAGCTATCACATTTCTGTACATATTCATGGGCATCTTTAAACAGTGTCGGCCAATAAAAACCTGCTTGCAGAATCTTTGCAGTAGTTCTTTCTCCATTATAATGTCCCCCATACGGTGAATTGTGACAGTGCCACAGAATGTTCCTTGCCTCTTCTTGGGTCACACATCTTCTCAAAAGGTCGTTTGTACCTATTTTGAAGAGGTAAGGATCGTCCCATACAAAGTGCTTAGCATCACTGAGAAACTTCCTCCTTTGGTGCCAAGAATAATCTTCCGGAATTGCACTAACTGCCTTGAAATTAGCCATCTCTGCAAACCATGGCCTTTCTGAAATGTGTAGAAGTTTCTCATCGGGGAATTCTTCTCGAATTTCTGGATCTGGGGTGGCTTCATTGGTGAGTCTAGACAGATGATCAGCCACATAATTCTCACATCCTTTCTTATCCTTGATCTCTAAATCAAATTCCTGCAACAATAGAATCCATCAGATAAGACGAGGTTTAGAATCAGTTTTAACCAACAAGTACTTGATTGCGGCATGACCCGTGTAAATTACCACCTTTGATCCAATGAGGTATGATCTAAATTTTTCTAAAGCATACACTATGGAAAGTAATTCTTTTTCGGTAGTTGCATAATTGATTTGAGCATCATTTAAAACCTTACTTGCATAGTGTATGACATGAAAAATTTTATTCTTCCTTTGACCCAAAACTGCTCCCACCGCGTAATCACTTGCATCACACATAATTTCAAAATCAAGATTCCAATCTGGTGCAGTGATTACTGGTGCGGAAACTAGTTTTTGTTTCAAAGCTTCAAAAGCATGTAAACAAAAATCATCAAAATGAAATGGGACATCTTTATTCAAAAGATTACTAAGTGGTTTAGCAATTTTTGAAAAATCCTGAATAAACCGTCGATAAAATCCTGCATGTCCCAGAAAGCTTCGAACGACTTTAACGTTGCTTGGTGGAGGCAATTTTTCTATGACATCCACTTTAGCCTTGTCTACCTCAATACCCTGCATAGAAATCTTGTGACCTAATACAATACCTTCAGTCACCATAAAGTGACACTTTTCCCAATTAAGCACAAGGTTAGTTTCAATACAACGTTTGAAAATAGTATCAAGGTTAGACAGACATGTATCAAAAGAAGTACCAAAAACTGAGAAATCATCCATGAATATTTCAATGCTCTTTTCAACTAAATCAGAAAAAATGGAAAACATGCATCGTTGGAAAGTAGCAGGAGCATTGCAAAAACCAAATGGCATTTTTCTATATGCAAAAATACGAAAGGGGCAAGTAAATGTAGTTTTCTCTTGGTCTTGTGGATCAACAGAAATTTGGTTATATCCAGAATAACCATCGAGAAAACAATAAAATTTCTTACATGCAAGCCTCTCTAGCATTTGATCCATGAAGGGTAAAGGAAAATGATCTTTCCGGGTGGCGTTGTTGAGTTTCCTATAGTCAATGCACATCCGCCATCCAGTGACAGTACGTGTAGGAATCAGCTCATCTTTATCATTCTTGATTACTATCATACCACCCTTTTTTGGCACCACTTGGACAGGGCTTACCCATTGGCTATCTGATATCGGGTAGATCATGCCTGCTTCTAACAGCTTTACTACTTCTTTTCTTACTACCTCCTTCATGGTTGGATTCAGACGTCTTTGTGGTTGTGCAACATGTTTAAAGTTTTTTTCCATTAAAATTTTATGCATGCAATATGACGGAATTATACCTGTTAAGTCTGACAAGGTCCAACCAATCGCCTTACTGTTTTGTTGTAAGACTTTCACCAACTTCTTTTCTTCATCCTCAGAAAGATTTGCATTGATAATGACTGGTTTTTGAGAATTTCCTGCAAGAAAAATATTTTTTAAATGTGAAGGAAGTACCTTAAGTTCCAGCTTTGGTTCTTCTTCCTTCTTTTCTTCCTTCAAGTCTTCAAATATGTTGCGATGAACAGGAACTTCCTTGCAGGCGTTTAATTGATAAAGATACTCAGAAGTGTTGCCATCTTCATCTTCTTCTTGAGTCTCAGTTAATGCTTTTTCTAACCCATCTTTCTTGTGGAAGAATCTTCTAGAGTCGGAAATAACTTCATCAAGAACATCAACTCTAAAACATTCTTTCTTATCTACTGGGTGCTTGATGGCTTCAAGAACATTAAACTGAACTTCATCATCATGAACTCTGACAGTGAGCTTTCCCTCATCAACATCAATTAGCACCTTGGCAGTCTTCATAAAAGGTCTACCAAGAATCAATGGAACTTCACTGTCTTCATCCATGTCCATAACTACAAAGTCGACTAGGAAGAAGAATTTGTCGACTTTCACCAACACATCTTCAATAACGCCATATGGATGCTTGATTGATCTATCAGCTAACTGTAGCGTCATCCTGGTAGGCTTAATAACAACCTCTCCTATCCTCTTAACCATGAATAAAGGTATGAGGTTGATGCTTGCACCTAAGTCAAGAAGAGATTTCCCCACAGATAATCTACCAATTGTTACATGAATTGTAAACCTGGATCTCGAGATTTCTCTGGGAGAGTCTTTTGGATGATGGCACTGCATCCTGCATCCAGCTCTATGGTCTCCTCGTCGATATATCTTCTCTTCTTAGTTAGGAGATCCTTCATGAACTTGGCGTATGTTGGCATCTGGTCCAACGCCTCAGAAAAAGGAATGTTTATTTGTAACTGCTTAAAGATGTCAAGGAAATGTTTGTATTCCCTTTCCTTTGACTTCTTGGATGGAGCATGTGGATATGGCATATGTTGGACTGGTGGTGGGGTTAAGGCTGCCTTACCTTTGTCACTCTTTTTCTTTTTATCCTCACTTACCACTTTTCTCTCTATTTTCTCATTAGGTTCATCCTCTTCCTTTTCTTTTTCACTTTCTTTTTCTAACTCATCATTTTTCTTTTCTTCCTCATCATTTCTACCCATTACAGTACCCCTTCTAGTGATAATTGCTTTACACTGCTCCTTGGGATTGACTTGGGTATTTGCTGAGAAAGATCCACCTCCATTGTCAGCTAATTGCTTTGCAAGCTGCCCCACTTGGACTTCTAAATTTTTGATAGAAGCTTCGGTGTTCTTTTGATTGCTGATGGACATTTGCATGAATTGTGTCAGGGTGTCTTCCATCTTTGTCAATCTATCGGACTGAGCTTGCTGTGGTGAATTTCTATTTGAAGGACCTGAAAAAGAATTAGAAGAATTAGCAAAGGTATTGTTAGGAGGACTTGCAAAAGGAGGGTTAGTGGGTACATAATTATTATTTTGCCTCCAATTATAAGGTTGATTAGAACCTGGACCACCGCGATATCCTTGGTAATTTCCTTGATAATTTTGAGGTCTTGACTGATTTTGCATGTAGTGCGCTTCTTCTTCTTGTGGAAAATCATCGGGTACCGTGCAATGGCCATTTTGATGGTCCCCTCCACAGAAATCACATCTCAGATTTTGAACTTGATGGGCTGAATGAGATTTCTGTGAGCCTCCTTGTTGAAGTTGAGGAATTTGGCCTATTTGCTTTGTTAAGGCCTTTATTTGCTGGGTCAAGAGCTTATTTTGAGCTAAGATAGCACTTTGAGTGTCAAGCTCTAGTACTCTTTTTCCTCTGAATGGGTGACCTATCATGGTGAGACTGATAGTCACTTGCAGCTATTGAGTCGATGATTACGATTGCTTCCTCGGGACTCTTTGACATCATGGTTCCCCCAGCTGAAGCATCTAAGATCATCTTGGTTTGAGGCCTCAGACCACTGTAGAAGATATGCAACTGAGCGGCGTCATCAAAATTGTGGTTCGGGCATCTCCTCAATAGTGATTTAAATCTTTCCCAAGTCTCACAGAGAGGTTCATCTACTTCTTGAGCGAAAGTGGCAATGGCAGACTTTGCACTGATGAATCTTGAAGGCGAAAAGAATCTAACGATGAATTTCTCCTCCAAGTCTTCCCACGTGCTTAGACTCTTGTTGGGTTGTGATTGAAGCCAAGTCTTTGCTTTACCTATTAAAGAGAAAGGAAAAGCTCTAAGATAGACAGCTTTTGCATCCTCGTCCGGTGCTCCCATCGTGCTACACAGCTCCATGAAAGTAGATAGATGCGTATATGAGTCTTCATGGTCTAATCCGGCGAAAGGATGTGAGCCAATGAGGCTAAGTAGTGCAGGCTTCAATTCTACAACTTTGTTGTGAAAAGGAGGGAAAACTATGCTATTATAATGCTTGGGCCATTGTTGGTAGGCATAGTCTCCAAGTGTCCTCCTCGGTGGTTGTCTATCTTCTTCTCCCCCTTGATTAGCCATATTGTCTTTTATCTGTAGTGAGGAAGGATCAATAGACGAAGTTCCCTCAATGTGCTTGTCAGTCTCTTGTTTCTTTTTCTTTCAGAGTTTCCTTTCGGTTTTGGAGATTTCCGGATCAAAATGAGATTTATCTGCAGACTTATCTCGCATAAAGGGAAAGGAAAGAAACTACAAGATTTTTGTTAAGCACAGAGGTTTTAAAATAACAAAGAAATATATACAAAAACAGAAAATAAAGAACAAGAAAATACTAAACTGAAATTTAAAACAACTTAAGTAAACAAGCCAAATCCCCAGCAACGGCGCCAGAAACTTGTTAGGAATTTATACCACGGCAAACGTACCGTTGCTATCGCTGTAAGTTTCGAATTTATACAAGTTCGTCTCCACAGGGATTTGGGTTTACGTCGGTTGATTTAAAATTAACAGTTTAGTAGTTATATACAGATAAAAGGCAAATATTCATTTGTTTGTTGTTTGCAGAAAATGTAAAACAAAGATAACAGAAAACAAATAAACGATTACTGAACTAAATAAACGGATATAAGTCAAGTGAATGTAGGATTGGATTTCGTCTTACTTATCCCTTTTAATTGATTTTACCTATGCATGTTCTATTCTTGTTGCTGCACACGTATAAGTAACCCTAATTCGATTCCTCGCAATTACGGTCCTATGGATATTTTACTAAACATCGATCCCTCACATATTTAATTAAATATCCAAGCATTAAGAACTTAATCACGTTTTTAATGCGATCGAAACATTAAGCCCTATTCCTAGCAATGTAACATAACGAGTGATTAAAAACAGTTCAAACCCTAAATTTACTTTCCAGTTGCCTTTTGGGTTAATTTCATGAAACTAACGGGTAATTAGAATCAAGCATTAGATGCAGAATAAAATCACAAACAAGAAATAGAACAATGCATAAATAATTAAAAGAGCATAGGGATAAGAAGAGTACGTCCAATCCTTAGAGAAGCTTAAGCGAACATAGGCAGAACCTCCTCGAGAGAATCACCGACTAAGCTCGTCATCGACCCTCTCTTTGGCAGAATCTCCTTACAAAAGTCACTCAACCTCACTTCCCTAAGATATACACTCACTTAGAAAGCTAAAAACAAAGAAACAAGAACAAGCAAGTGCTTGGGAGAGAAAATGAAGTGAAGAATGATGCCTTCTTCCTCTTGTGGTTGAGAACCAGATACTTCTGCTTCCTTCCTCTGCTTCGCTAACCTCCGATTTCTTCTAATAGTTCTCTCAATCTCTGGATCAAACTGAAGATCTGCGGGATTAGCGGTACCTCGCATAAACTCTGGAAGCAGGTCAGTAACAAAATAAATCCAATCTTAACGATAAAAATTTATAATGAATTTGGCTTAAACAATCCCCGGCAACGGCGCCAAAAACTTGTTGCGTACTCAGCAAGTGCACCGATCGATCAAGTAATAAAGTGATAAGAAAAGTTATCATCCCACGAGGATTGTTTGACCAATTAAATCATAAATTCAATTGATAAGTTGGATAACAAATAAAGAATGAAATAGGTTGTTTTTGTTTGTGTGTGTGTAGTAAGATAAACTAAAGACTAAATATAAACCTAAATGTATAGACAAACTATGGAGGTTAATAATAAGATATGTGGTTAAGTAGCTAGGGCAATCCACACCAAATGCTCCCTACTTCAGTTCATGCATTGTCTACTACCTTCAT
>PYAF01003512.1:107456-130827 GCA_007407185.1 Glycine tomentella | reverse complement strand
AAACCTAAATGTATAGACAAACTATGGAGGTTAATAATAAGATATGTGGTTAAGTAGCTAGGGCAATCCACACCAAATGCTCCCTACTTCAGTTCATGCATTGTCTACTACCTTCATTAAGCCTAAGTTACCCAACATGCATCTTCAATAATAATAGCTAAGCCCTACTCCCGTAGTGTCCTCAACCCTTTAACCCACTTTAATACCCTAATCCCTTAGTGATATTGATTAGGTCAATCATTAAATGATGCATTAAATGGTTGCAAGCATACACTCCTATCCCTAGTTAATGTAAAGCTTGTCACGTTACCCAAGTCCAAGCATAAGGCCCCAATATTCCTATTGTAAACCCCATCTCTCAATATCTAACTAGAGTGATCAATTCCAGAGAGAGATAGAAACATGCATTCAACAAGATAAAATGAAATAACTTGGCATTAATAAGAGATAGCATCCAATACAATCCCAAAAAAGGTTACATTCAGTGCTTAGCCCTAACTACAATGAAGAACTAGCCAAACCTCATAATGGGTGGCTGTGTTACAAAAGAAAATGGCATACCTAGCTGAAGCAAGGAAGAAGCAGATGGAGAAACCTCCACTTGAATCTTCACTCTCCCTAAACCTTAACTAAGGTACCCAAGCTTCCTATAACCCTATTTAGTGCAGTTTCCCTCTAGTAGTTCGTGCATTCAATGCTGAGAGTGGAAGTATATATAGCCTAGCCTGTGAAGTCTTTGTTTTACCCTTAAATGCTGCTTCTGTCGACTTGTGGTGCCTTTGGCGTGGTTGTGGCGCCAGGCGTGAGATTGGCGCCCCAAGCACTGACATGGCGCTCCAGGCGCCGGGTTCCAGTGCTAATGGCGCCTTTGGCGTGACATTGGCCCTCCGGGCCCCAACTTCCAGTGTGAATGGCGCTCCTAGGGCACAGGTGGCGCTGATGGCGCCACAGCTTCTTCAGACTTGGCCCTATGCTTCTGATTTTGCTTAGTTTTGGCACTTGTGGTTGCTTTCCTGTCAATTCATCACATTAGCTCAAATCATGACAAAACAGGGGCAATTATCCATGCTTCATGCTCAATTCTTACTCTAAAAAGCTTAGGAAAACCTTATATGCTAGGCGCATATCAAAACTTCTAAAACCAGGCCCCCAGGCCACTTGAATTCCAATGAGAATTGCCCATAATTCAGCTTCTACCAGTGAGCAATATCTAATATCTTTGGCATAGGAGAAAAGGAAAAAATCGCGATGGTTGTGGAGCACACCTCCAACTGCTACTTTGTTAACAGAAGGGTCTACAAAAACATCAATATTAATAAGCATCAACTGGCCAAGAGGGGGCTGATTCAAGTTGATATAATTGCTAGTATGGCTGCTTTGAGCACAAATAGGAATGACAACAGGCAGATTTGACTCTCTTCGCCCCCATCCCTGAAAAAGACGGAACAAGTATGAATACGAGTATAAAAGAGACAAATTTAAAATTTTAACACTCTTTTTCATCTCGTCGAATTTTATCAAGTTTGGATATATCTATGAATAATCCATTACACTCTTTTTTATAATTTTGCTTTACTTATATATTTTATATAAATTATATATTAATTTTTTAATTATATTTTAATTCAACCAATATATAAATATAATGAATAACAAAGAAATTAAAGTTAAAAAGTTAAGAATTTAATTATAATTGTAGTTAAATGTATATTTTTAAGTTTTTATTTAATTATTTAACTATTAAGCTAAGTAAATCATATTTTCAAAAATTATAACAAGAAGATCTTTAATATTATATATATATATATATTGTAACAAAAAAATATAATAGTGCATATATGGGTATGAATATAATTTGGTATCCATCCTTATTTTCATTCATGTTTAAACAATTTGGATAATATCCGTATTCGTATTCAAATCCGATCAAAGTAGATATTTTTCGTTAAAGTCAGAATAAGTTCAAGGCAATACCCACTATTACGGGATTATTTGTCATACCTAAGCACAATGCCGCAAGTTATGCACTGCAAGTTGGCCAAGATAGCATCTACGTGGCCCAAAATCTTATTTGCCATCTCACTTTGCTGCATCATCAGAAGGGTTGTGCTTCATACACCATTTGGTTTTCTAATACATTAATTTGGTTTTTCTGAAAATCCAAAAATACCCTTGGCTATTTGGTTTTGTAATACACCATTTGGTTGTTTTCTTTATTTTAGTTGGGCATTTGCTAATACTCCACCTTGCACTCTTGGTTTTGGTTCTTCGTTTTGGTTTATTTAAGTTGTTGGGTAAGGCTGTGCATTGTTGGTAGTTGGGTGACATTGTGTTGTGGGTCGTCAGAGTGGAATGACATCGTGGTGGCTGCAGATACTCAATCGCAGTGGTGCACATGTAACTGGTGGTTTCATTTTCATACGGATTCGGTAATCCGTATGGATGATACAGATTACCTAATCCGTAAGGCTTAGCAAAACTTCAAATTCCAGTTTTTTTTTAAGGTTTCTAGGTTTCTCACGAAATTTTGTCAAGATGGTGGAGTTTTCTTTTCTTACTTGATTCTAACTCTAAAGGAGAAAGATGAAATGAAGGTAGTATGAAGAGAGGATGTTCACGTGAAGGTGTAGAGAGGAAAGCTTGGAGAATGTCTTGCACTTAGGTCCTCCTTCCTCCTTTATATAGTGGTTTAGGATTCACTTTATGGAAAAATATCTCCTACACCATAATGACTTACCTTTCCACTTGTCCACCCCTTTACAAGTGTCCCTATACTTGTCCAAATCATAAAGGCTCTTAACTCTCCACCATCCAAGTGTCCAAGCTCTTGAAGTTTCTTCATTTCTCTTGCATTTTCGTGGAGTAGCTTGCCAAGGAAGATTTTTATGCTTTTTCTTTCATTCTTGAGTTTATCCCAAACCTGTTTTAGTAAAATTCTAATTCTGGATTCGTTAATCTGTTTTAGTAAAATTCTAATTCGTTAACCTGTTTTACTATCCCATATATGTAACTTTTGACCGTTGAGATTGTTGAAATAATGTCTAGAGCTGTCCACGTGTTCTACCAAAGGAGATAAGAGAAGATTTTTCTTCTCATCTTGTATACATATTCCAAGTGTCCACCACTTGTCTCCTTCATGAAGCTTGCCTTTACAAGTGGCTTATTCATGAATCTTCTCCCCTTTTCTACATCATTCCACATGTGAACTTCAAGCTTAAGGGGTAGGATGACAAGTTTTTCTTCCTTTTATGCCATTAAATGTCATTTTTTATGCTTTAAGAAAAATCTAATTTCAATTATGGTTTTCCACATGGTAATTCCTTGTATGAAGTTAAATTTAATTTGAATTCTTTCACCTAAAATAAAATGAAATAATAGAATTCTAGAGATCTCCAAAAATTATCTTCAATAGCTTATAACCAATTTCTACATAGTACTATACAGACCTCAAGCACAAGATTGTCCTTATCTTCTAATTGATCTATTCTTCTTCTGACCATCAAAATTACTAAACCATTTTATTGGGTAAATTTGGACATCCTACAATTGAGAGAAAATTCCATAGAATCTCAAAGGGTATCTGTCATTTCTGGCCTGAAGGGTATTATGGTAAATTCATCATTCATCCTAGGGGTATATTTGTCATTTCCACCATAAAATATCTAGTCAAAAATATCTAAGGGTATTCTTGTCATTTTCAAAATATCTAAGGGCAATTATGTAATTTTTCTCCTTAAAATATCTAACTAAAGTATCTAAGGGCATTTTTGAAATTTTCAAAAATATCCAGGGGTATTTATGTAATTTTTACTTTAAGGGCATTTTTGTAATTTATGTTTTAAGGGAAGGGCACTATGGTCATTTTCAAAATATGCAAGGGCATTTTTGTAATTTTTATCCTAAGGGTATTCTAGAAATTTCTACTTCATGGAAAGAGTGATTTAGTCATTTTTCTTCAAATATACTTGTATCCAAACATCATTACATTTCCACAAGTGCTTAATAAAATTTTGAGGATGTTACATATATTCATTGGTGTAGGTTGAAGGATGAAAAAGTTGTACGTGACTTGTTTCGGGCACATTTGGATGCAGTACAATTGAGCAATGCATATCATATGGTCCTTTTGATAGACAGTACATACAAAACATACAGGTATAGACTTCCTTTACTTGACATTGTTAGTGTGACACCTACTGGGATGACATTTTCAGCTGCATTTGCTTATTTAGAGGCTGAACGCATAAACAATGTTGTGTGGGCTCGCGAACGGTTTAGAGGGATTTTTCTTAAAAGTGAATTTTCCCCAAAGGTCATTGTTACTGATAGAGATTCAGCATTGATGAGTGTTGTCAAAACTGTGTTTCCAGAATCTGAAAATAAAAGAATACTTCAATACAACCAAGTGGGGGGGTGAATTGGTTGAACCTTGGTATTTAAAAAATTTAATATCAGAGTTTCCACAGGATCTTTATCATTAAAAACTTTTGAAATCAAGAATCTTTATATTCAATCAAATTCCTCTATCAAGAAAATCAATAGACAAATGAAAAACTTTCTGTGCAAAGAATATGATTCACAAATCAAAGCAATATTGAGATGATGAGAAGAGAATAAAGATAAGCCACCATTTATACTGGTTCACTTCAAAAACTATGAAGCTACGTCCAATTTCTTCCACTCAACTCTAGAATGGAGTTCCACTACTGTAAATATCTGTTCTTACAAGTTATTACAAAGCCTCTCTTTATCAACCCTAGATAAAGTTCAGAAATCTAAAACACTATTAGATTCTTAGAGACAACCCACTGAGAACACTATTCAGCAAACCCCCAGAGAAACTCTATCTCTAGATAACAAGCAAGAAACTCATTTACAATAGACAATTCACTACAGAAATGAAAAACAGTTTTACAACTTCAAAGATTAAGGAAAGAAGTCACTTGATGATCCAATGAACAATATGCATATGAATGATTCACCAGGTTGAAGAAAGAATAATAGACTTAGAACATCCCTTTCCTCAAGCTTTGAAAACAAATCTTGCTTCACTCAATCAACCAATAACCCATATGAATTTTGAAGGCAAGAACTTTGTGAACCCAGAAAAATCACTAATAGACTGTTAAGAACGCTTATGAATGCTTAGAATTCGAATCTCCCAAGTTAGTAACTCAGCAGAGCAAAGGGTTCTATTTATAACAGAATTCTAACTGAAAATAATCGATTATATACGCTCATGTAATCGATTATTTCACATATGTAATCGATTAATCCAAGAATGTAATCGATTAAAGTGTTTAAGATACATTTTGGGTTTGAGTTATGAACATAATAATCGATTATTCCGTCACGTAATCGATTAAACCAGGAAGCTCTACATTTTCTAATGCACTAAATAATCGATTATGGCTCCTAGTAATCGATTAAGTCAGTGAGCTTCATAAAGCAGTTTGTACTAAATATCGATTACTGTTTTTGGTAATCGATTAAACCCGCCAAGCTTGTTTTATACAAACATAGTATATAATCGATTACGACCTTTTGTAATCGATTAAGGCAGAGAGCTCTATAGTTCATTTTTAGCCTAGGTAATCGATTAATTCGATATGTAATCGATTACATTGTTCTTAAAAGGTTTTCCAGAAGGCACGAAGAACAAAACAATCGATTCCTATCTATCTGTAATCGATTAAATCAGCATAACCTTATTTTTCCAAAAACTTGGTTTTAATCTTGCCTTAATTATCAATTGCTTTTATATTAACACTCAATAACAATCCTAAATGAATGATATGAATGATATGCACACTAGATCATCAGAAATAGCTTCTTCCCTTTACACAAATCACAAATTGATTTTCAAATCTTCAAGGCATGTTGAAGGCATGTTGAAAGCACAAAACATCTGAGCTTGAGCTTGATTCTTTGTTCATCTTCAAGTGACTCCTTTTGAATCAACAGAATCAACCAATTTATTGTGTTGGTTTCACATTGACAAGAATGTCAAGGAAATATGTAAAACTTACATTTGACAGAAGAATGCATGGGATTATGTGATGGAAGCATGGGGAAGTGTTGTTGATTGTGCTACCGAGAAGCAATATGATGAATCTATTATGAAGTTTGAGGTTGCATGTGCACTGTGGCCAACGTTTGTTGATTATGTGAAGGACACTTGGTTGAATCCCCACAAAGAAAAATTTGTTACAGCATGGACAAATAAAGTTATGCATATTGGAAATACTACAACTAACAGGTAAGTTTGAAGTCTGACATTGCTTAAATTATGATTTTTATAAGTTGAATGTCTTTGAAATTAATTGATGATATCATAAACTACAGGGTGGAGTCAGCTCATTGGACCTTAAAGCGGCTACTACAAAATAGTCTTAGAGACTTATGCACTGTTTGGGATGCCATGAATAATATGATCAACTTGCAACATACTGACATCAAGGCATCTTTGGAGAGAAGCACACATGTGGTAGGGCATGTTTTTAAAGTTACGTTGTACAAGAGACTAAATGACATGGTATCCAGGTACGCGTTAAATCAAATTGTTGCTGAGTATGAGCGAGTCCATTATGCGAACAAAAACCCTACTCGTTGTAAATGTGTAATGAGAACAACGCATGAGTTGCCTTGTGCATGTGAGATAGCTAAATATGTTCTTGGGAGCATTCCAATTGATACCGTTCATATTTTTTGGCAGAAATTAAATTTTGAAGACGAATGTATGCATGAAGTCGATGTCAGCATAACTCAAGAGATGGAAGCGATATCCAACCGTTTTGAAAAGCTTGATTTGTGTGGAAAAATGACATTGAAGACTAAGCTTAAAGAAATTTTGTACCCTGATTTAAATTCCATGTGTCCCCCTCCTGATAAGTTAAAAACTAAAGGTGCTCAAAAGAGGAACATCACAAAGCACTAAAGGTCAACGAGAAGGGGTGTGTCTTACTTTGAGTATGTGGATGAGTTACATTTTGTGCAAAATATTTGTTCAACTCCAAAATAGTCTAGTTCATCGTCTGATGTTCTAATGAAGAATGGGATGGTTCCTATGCTCGATCAATTTCATCCGTTTATGCAGAAATTTATTTTGAACATCAGTGATGTAAAAGCTTATAGTAATTGTGGGTATCGTGTAATTGTTGCCTTGTTAAGTTATGGTGAAGAGTCTTGATCCATGGTACGTAATCATTTGCTCAAAGAACTTGCACAATGGAGTGATGAATATATAGTCCTATTTAGTGGGATAAAAAGGTTTGAAACCTTACAGTGGTCCCTACTGGTTGATGGATTGTCGAAGGTAAAACATTGTTGTATTCACTGTTCATTTAAATTAACTAATCAACTCCAAATGGCATGTAACATATTTCATTAACTGTTTACTTATAGGTAACGACAGATAAGTGGATGGATATTACCGATATGGGTCATGTAATTACATCAAGGTACAATGTGATTGTAGTCTCTCTTTCACTCCAGCAAAGTATGACATTCTTCCCTCTAAGGAGTTAACCTCCTAGAGATCCCCAAGTTCATCGCATTTTGTGCATCGGTCATGTGTTTGGTAACCATTTTGTTCAGGTATAACATTAATTGATTTATGGAAATAGATAAATTTGTCAAACTCATGATTTGTGTGATTTTATTGTATGAAACATGTTTTTTTAACAGACAAATGTCATTTGCCATCGACCGCATTCTTGTGGGCTACTCACTGTACCAACGAAGTGCAAGACTGGCCCAATCATTACATTGGTAGAATGCAAATGTATACTAAATGTATGAAGTTGCGCACTCAACATGTTGACTTACGAGATGTGTAGAAATATTTGAACAATGCATAAACTGTTTAATTGCATAACTGTATCAATATATAATTATAAATAAGCAGGTAAGTTTGTCCAACATGAAAAAACATAAAACAATAATGTGGTTTTCAGTACATAAATGAGTGATGGGATACTTAAAGTCGCCTTCGTTGTGCATCTCTTGGCTATATTCCTCAAGTATAGACAAGGTCGTGGTTGTAACGGCCTAAAATTATTCTAGATATTATATTTTATTAAGGTTAAATTTTTAAGAATCGTTAGATAATTTCTTTTATACTATTTTATTTTTACTGAACGGATCCTAGTATAAATTCTAAAACATATAAATTATAGAAGTTGTTAAACTGATATATATAATACGTAGCCATAGTCCTTGTACAAGAGTCATTTTCAATCAAACATAAAGATTACTACAACACTTTCATCATTCATTTCCTAGAGACAATTTTTTATCTTTGTATCACCATCAGCCAAGGCGTCAATGAAATTGACCACTGTTGCCATCTATAAAAGAAAAAGAAACAAATCTAGTGAGAAATAAAATTTCTCAGTAGGCAAAACTAAACCACCAAAACACGTTAGTACGTTAATAAATCATCATAAAATAATTATGCAAACTATATGAATGCATGAAATGAATTTTTTCTAGGGTGCACATGGCCTCTACATATCGTACTGTATGTAGCTACACCTCGTACTGGATGTAGACGCTGCGATCGTCTTAGGCAAACATGCATGATATATGCCATATATTTGAACCTAGTCACTACATATCGTACTGTATGTAGTATCAGATTCTGTTTCACAAAATCTCATACTGGACTTGGAAACATGAATCAACCTATCATCACATCAACATCCATCCATAATAAAATCCATTAGCAAACTACATACCACCTTATGGAAAAATGTTGTTATCATAACATCATACGTACCACAAGTATGGTTAAACCACCATACCTTATTTAAATAAGATCATTACCACTTAGGCATGACCTTTGAATATCCTTAAGCTATAAAAAAAATCATGTTAGTAATCTAACTAATAAACCACAATATATCTCTCAAATAATTTCTAATTCCTTTAAACCTTCACAAGAAAAGATTAAAACCTAGCATGCATCTTAATCTCCTTTCACCTACCACCTTGCTACTTCATCCTCAAATTTAATCACTCAAGCATTTGAACCATTTAGCTACATACCATTCAACCTCTACTTCTAAAAATTAATTCAAACCAATACCATAATAAAACTATGAACAAACAACCAAAATATCATCCAAATCACTTCCAAAGATCACCAAATATACTTCCAAACATCACCAACATTTTAGCCTATAAATCATCACCTATCCTATGGTTTAAATCAACATTTCAATATCATAAAATAACCTTCAAATAACATGAATTTCCAACCTAAACAATAACCATAAATCTATCCAATTAAACATATAGGTTAATCCAAACAAATGTTTAACTAGAGATTGAAGCCTAGCCTACCTCAATTGGATTTGGATTTGAAATTGATTAAGTAACTGCTTCTCTTGGAGATCCTCTTAGGAATGAAGTCTTGAAAAGAAGAAAATTTGATGTAAAGGTGAAGCTATGGTTTGAAAGTAATAAGAGAAGATAAGAAATGAAAAGCTAGGTGCAAGGAAACAAGTAACTGTGGGATGAGTTTTGGTGCTAGTGGTTTATGAAAAAAAAAAACTTGGAGCAGCCTAGCAATTTATACTATGTTAATTGGTTCAGATTTAAGGTTTTAGTTGGACTAAAAAAAATGGTTTAGAAGTTAGTTTAGTTAGATTCTAACTAGGTAATCATTTACCTTAGAAGATTTTATGACTTAAGTTTTATCTTGACTTGGTTTTTCTTTGCCAAGATTCTTTTAATTATAAACTTGGGAGAAGCTGGCCTTGTATGTGGAATTGGCTGGAAATCTTGATGTCCTTTGTCAAATTTCTATAGCTACACACATAGCCAAAATTCATAAAAACATACAAATATCATAGTTACACCAATATTTTAATGTTTAAGGATAGATTCCCTTCATTAATGACCATGTGGTTATGTGGAAAGCTTGGTACAAATGACTAATTGTGATTGGCTGAAACTAGATTTTCTTTTGCAAGATTCTCTCATTTAATGCTTGCTTTCCACCTTGAAGGCCACCTAGAAAGGTTGGTTCAAAAAGCTTATCTTTATTGACTTACCATTGACTTTGGTTTACCAAACTTTTCTTCCTATTAGTTCACTTAGCTATGCCTATCCTATGGTTTTTGCACGTAAATCCACTTTTGGATAGGCCAAATTTGATCTTAATATTTGATTCCTTGGGCCAAAATGTCAAGAGTTACAAGTTGTTCTTAATCCAAATGGTCCAAAGGGCTAGATATAATTAACTAGATGGGATTCACTCATTGTTTATTCTGTACCGATATACTAGTTTAAAAAATTTCATCTTCTAGTATGTTAAACTAGACTTCCTAAGCTTTCTAACAAGGTGTCACATGCATTATTTGGAGTTATAAAACTCTGGCTATAACATTTTTAATCTAGACTTCAAAACTGCCAGCAAGCTGAAAAATTCCACACTGACATCTTTTAAGGTTTTAATTACTGCAATCAGTACACAAACTATATTTATCTGAAATTTTAATATGTTATAGTAGACATCTTGATCTTTAATTTCATATACCATACACTTAATTTGGATAAGAATTGAGAAAGAAAGAAATTTTTCAATTCGGGTGGCAGATATGGAAGTTTTGGGCAGCTTATGTTCAAATAAAATTTATCCTATTTTTCTTGTATCCAACTATCATCCTACTTCCATAATTCAATCATAAATATAACTCATAATATAATTTTGAGGATGTTACAGTGGTCCCTGACATTACGGGGTACAAGCAACAGTTATTGTGTCCTAGAGTATGCTTCGGTGCCCTCTGTAACGATCCCGTCATCGATGAAGGCTTGCAAGCCCTCAACCAGCCGTTGGCAAATAGACTAAAATTACAATCAAACAAAAAAATGCATTACCCAATGTATGAAGTCTGATAACGCATAAATAATGAAATAGTAGTTTTTTTACCATTGCATGACATGGCGATTGGTCTTCCAAAGTAACATCTGATGCATGGGCAGGAACATCTAGTGCAGGGGGATGAACATCTAGTGCAGGGGGAGGAACTGGATCAGTAATGGGGCCAGGCGGAACATGTGTACGGGGCTGTGCATACTATGTCGGAGGCATAAATGGATGTGAAATACGATAGAATCACTCCATATATCCAGCAACACAATGACTTGGATAATGTACCAAGTCACCAATTTGTACAAGGTATTCCGAGAAGTGGACCCATCGGTCATCAACATCTTCAATAGAGGGGATTTCCGACATAGGCATCTTTGGAATTTGTTGAACATAACCAAACTGCCTAAGTACTCTCTCTGGCAAATACTTGACAATGTTAGGACCCCATCTAATGAAACCAGAAAATAAACTAATCAACTCAAAATCCCTGTGGGCACAATGCTCCCCATACGATGTCCAACAAATATCATCAGCTCTCAACCTATCTATACGGGCACGATAAGTAGTCACTGGTAAGGCCTTTGCACTCTTCCAGCGGTAGGCACGCGGTTGCATCTCTTCATAGTGATCGTCTGCAACCACATTGCCTACAATGGGAAAATGCTCATATATTCAGCACCACAAATTGAAACGATTAAAGTCAGTAATAATTCAAAACATAACAGACCCACACACACAGACACACACACAAGATTACCTGTAATAAAGTAATGTATTCGGCCAGATGTTTTTTGTGGTGTTTAGATGTGTAATTCAAATTTTCATACATATGCACAAGAGCAGCCACACCCCAAGCAAATCCCACAGATTGATCCATGTTGCGAAAAGCTTCTAAGAATTGAACACCTATATGTGTCGCACTCTTGTTAGCAAACGAAGTGTAGCCAACAAGATGCAACAAATATGCCCTGGCTGCTAATATCCACTGCCTAGACTAACACTTCCCCAAAATACAACTCTCGCAACCATGACAATCAAACATATGCCCTGTGGCACTGTGTCGTTTCAACTTCAGCTTCATCGACAGTGACATCCAGCAGCTCCACCAACAATGTAATAACCTTGTCGATGTCAATCTGATCATAGGAGTGGAACGCTCCCATGACAGGGATATGCAAAAGGGATGCGATATCATCCAATGTCAGTGTGAATTCCCCCACAGGAAGATGAAAACTAGATGTTTCAGCATGCCATCTCTCTACAAATGAAGATAGCAATCCCTGATCTCCAGTCTCCACTAAGCAATGTATCAACGGACTTAGGCCAGTAGCAGCCACTAAGCCTTCAATCTCAGCAGCAGTCTTCCCAAATTTAACAACCTTACGTCCATGGGAGCCAACTTTAGCTCTGCACGTTCTTGCAATAAATACATGAAGACATGGTTTACAATGACTGAGAAGTAAACATATTACCCTAAGCTAGATGTAATTCATGATATAAATACCTCTCCTCCCTAGACTCTAAGAGCCACATGATCGGCGTAATCAATCAACACTGAACAGTCTTCTGCCCCTCCTGGAAAATATTCAGTACCTACATCCTTCGTCGTTGGTACATCAGTCTCTAGATGTGGTTCCTCAACTAGAGGATCCTCAAGAACATTAACACCCGCCCTTTCTCGACGAACGAATGTTGTCGGCCTACGTTGCTCAGGGGCTTCCTCTTCATTACCTCTGACCCCTCGATCGACAACTCTTCCAACAGGCTGATGCATTCCTCCTCTAGTCCTAGCCATAATTTGTACAACATTTATTTACATGTTAGACTATCACTTCAGACCAAACCACAACAACAACAACACTCAACCATTTCAAATGATAGACAACTTCCTTATTATCAACGCGTTGAACAAGTTTGATTCACATACATAGTCATCTTACGAGTACAATTCTAATATAAGCATCCTATAATGGGTTGAACAAGTTTGATTCACAAGCATACTCACCAATCAAGTACAATTCTAACAAAAGCAACCTATAACGGGTTGAACAAGTTTGACTCACATACATAGTCATCTTACGAGTACAATTCTAATAAAAGCATCCTATAACGGGTTGAACAAGTTTGATTCACAAGCATACTCACCAATCAAGTGCAATTCTAACAAAAGTAACCTATAACGGGTTGAACAAGTTTGATTCACATACATAGTCATCTTATGAGTATTATTATCCCAAAAGCATCCTATAACAGGTTGAACAAGTTTGATTCACAAGCATACTCACCAATCAAGTCCAATTCTAACAAAAGCATCCTATAACCGGTTGAATAAGTTTGATTCACAACCATACTCACCAATCAAGTCCAATTCTAACAAAACCAACATATAACGGGTTGAACAAGTGTGATTCACATACATACTCACCTTACAAATACAATTTAAACCAAAGCAACCTATAACGGGTTCAACAAGTTTGATTAACATACATACTCACCAATCAAGTACAATTCATGTGAATAAACATTCATGGACTTAACAAATGTAAATCAATACATCATAAATTATATTTTTACTTGCTAATATTTTTTTTTTTACATATTACTTAATTAGGTTTTATTTAACTAATTTAAAAGTATTTTTTTAAAAAAATAACTCATATGGATTTGGTAATCCGTAAACCTCATACGGATTGGTCAATCCGTAGGATGCTCACAGATTACCTAATCTGTAAACCTCATACGGATTTGTCAATCCGTATGTGGCTCACGAATTCTCAAATTTGTATCGTCTCATCTCTGTTTCGTAAGCCAAACCAGAAAATAACTCACCTCAGCAGGGCCGCCACCAATTGGAGAAGACAACCACCACGAATGGTGCGCCGGAGAACGAATGAACGTAAGAAGGAACTAATAGCAGAACGTGGCGCAGGAACGGCACAACTTCGTGAAGCAACAGTGCAGGAGCAGAAAATGTTTTCAAATATTATACCTAATACATAAGGGTACTTGTGGAAATACACTATTACACTAATGGTGTATTAGAAAAGCTTATGGTGTATGCAGTACAATTCTCATTAGAATATCAAAGATCCATTTGTTTCCATTCAGCCACACAAAATCTAGGAATTTTCTTCGTGCATCTAGTATATTTCTTCCTGCACCCAACAGTAAAAGGAAAAAAATACCCTTTCATAAAGTTGATACGAATTGGCAATGCGACTTTCGCATTATTAACACGATGCTTCAACTAACTAAACTAATAGGCCAATTATATTCTAAAAATAATTAATGTCGTTATATATAACACTAAAATTTCTAATGTATTAATACACATACAAGTTTACATAATAAATTTTATAACAATTAATTTTGATCTAATAATGTATTTTTTTACATATATAAATTTTAAATAAAAAACATATATTTAATAAAAAATTATATGTAAAAAAATACACTATTAGATTAAAATTAATTGTTACGAAATTTATTATATAAATTTATATGTATTAAATATATATTAGAAATTTTAGTGTTATATATAACGACATTAATTATTTTTAACATAATTGACTTATTAACTTAGTTGGTTAAAGCGTCGTGCTAATGTGCGAAGGTCATAAGTTTAAGACCTATATACGCCATTATTTTTTAATTATTTCATAAAACATATTTTTAAAATAATATTGAAAATATGGATTAACAATCCATATGGACCTTACAAATTAACAATCCATATTGACTATACGTAAGGGCATTTTTTATTTTTCGCTGTCACTATTGGGTGTATGAAAATTTGCTGGGTGTAAAAAGAAAATCCCAAAAATCTAAGGTGACTGCAAATACCTCACATCAATGTCTATCATTCACAATTTGGAGCTCAGATTACTAAGCAACCAATCTCTAAAATGCTGCTGGAAAGAATCTGAGTGAGAGAGGAAGAAAGGATAAAATACTAAACAGCTCTAACCAAAGCACAATGACGAAAAACATGGTCAGAGCTCTCAATATCTGCCCCACAATTCTGACAGGAAGAATCCTATGTCAAATGCCTATGCTTCCTGCTCTTATTGGTTAGCAGAACATTGGAAACAATCTTCCAAACGAAAACACGAACCCTCTCAGGGCCCCTCCAACTCCAAACTACTTGATAGATAGGGTCAGAACCATGCCATCAGAATTGATCAAACTGTTATAAGCTGATGCCATACTTCTTTCTCAAGACTCAAATTCTAGATCACAAATTCACAATAGCCCCTTACTAGAGATAAATTAGAAAAAACCCCTACCGGTCAATCTATACCTTCCCTCGTGAATGTTAGCTTCTGATTTGAAATATATTATTACAAATATTAAATTTAACTAAATATATTTTTAAATTTATCCATAAATAATATTCTTAAGAAAGTAATTCTTGAGTCGAAAAGAGGGGTGTCTTTTACACTCTGCTAAGACAACAATAAACACCAAAATATGCAGTGTATAGCCAAATATTAAACAACTCAATCTTTCATGCCAAGTTTGACTAAAAACACCAAAAAGAAGTAATTACATAGGCAGAACAGTATGAGTACAACAAGCTATAACTAGATTTCATTTTCTACATGAGCAGAGGGAAAGAGAACGTTTTCCGTATCCAGTTACATATATGGATTGGGGGATGCGTAAACAATGGCCAAATACAACATGTATTTTATCAACTGCAAGAGGCTTATGTTGAAATAATGACCACCATATACTGGACAATATGCATTGCTATGTTTATTCATACTTACCAAGCAGTACTTTGGAACTATCAGTGATTCAGTAGCCTTACAAAATCCCTCGGTTACACGCAACCTATATAATATAATGGTTACTATTTTGTTTCCTCCTTGCATTCATTAGGGTTGTCCAATTTGTCTTGAATTTGATTTTTGAACTCATTTTGCTGAGTTCTTTGTTCAGCAACGAGCTGGCCAACTTTCGGATACTTTTCTATGAATTTAAATTCCCAGTCCTCTAAAATTGTAAGCTCTTCCTTACCTAAACCTTCGAGGTTCCCATTAATGTCATCAGGTTTAAAAGACAGGAGTGCAAGGGCTCTGCTACATTCCTTTCCTGCAAACATTGCATATGGTCCTCCGGGACCATAAAAATTCCTGAATATACATAATCAAGTAAAGTCTGTCAGTGTCAGCTAGTTGAGGGTTTCTTATGACTCATTCCAAGCCAGCACGTACTAAATATGTATAGGATTCAAGAGGTGAGTGAAATGCAGCACAAGATGACAAGAAGTAACCATCTATTTAGTTTTACTAATGAATCAAACTAAATTTTGGTACAACCAGTGTGACTTCAACTCAAACAGGTGCTCCAAACTTGAATTAATAAATCATCCACAAAAGTATTAGATTATAAAATGATAAGTGTGTCACAAAAATTGATGGCAGATTAAGAATGCTAGATCATCTTTTTAATTCAAGTTCAGATCACTTGTGCACTAAAGCTCAACAACTAATCAAATTTACAGATTTCTAAAATCAGTATAACAACATGTCACTGCTAATCTGGTATGCCAAACTGAGTGTGCGCATGTAGAAGGTTTATTATTTATATTGACAATCAAGCAAGAGTTTGAGGTGTTATTCTGAATCACAACCAAATAGATGATGCATATCATATTAATAAAATCAATATAGATTAATCAAGCTTAGTTTATTTCACTCATAAACTCGTATTCCAGCATATAAGGAATATATTTAGGTGAGAGAATGCTCTATGAATTGAACAAATTTTGACCATACAATCATAAATAGAAGTCAAAACTGAATTTACGTAAAACCAACATTAATCATTTATATATTACTGTCATGACAAGATTAGCTCCTCTTGTTCTCAGTCTCAACATATGCTCTCAGTATGCTATATACATTAATAATCTTTATCGTTCATATATATATATATAGTTAAACATGCAATTTAGTATATATATATATATATATATATAGTTAAACATGCAATTTAGTTCCTATATCTGTTGCAAGTTCTTGGGTATGTTTGGACATTCGGTAGGAGTATTTCAGAAGTATGTTTGAGGGTAAAATAAGTTTGAAGTCATGTTTGGTAACCCCAAAAGTATGTTAATGTAAGAGAATAAAATTGCCTTAAAAATTCAGTTTTGGAGAAACAAAACTTGGGATACTTAAGTTTAACCCCAAATTCAATTTGCAAACTGAAGTTTATCCCAAACTTAAGTTTGCAAACATTAATCCAAACATGCACTTAATTTGGTTTATGTATATAAAAACTTATTAAATCAAATACTATGTGTGTTACCAGCTTAGTCCCTGCAGTCATGATGCAGTCTCTAACAATCCTACCTACGTTGATTGTTAACTCACTTAAGCATTCTTAATTTGGCCCTTCTACATGTAGCACAATCTTACCTATGTAGGTACTATATTAAGAATGCGCTAGATATACAAGTACCAGATTAAGAAGCCAAAGGAATTAAAGGCATGTTTGGATACAAGCAATAAATGTTTTTCAGAGCTTCTCTACTGAAAATATAAAGTTTTTTTCCAATAGAGAAGCTCTCTAAAGGACTTCTAGCTTTGTATACAAACAGATTCTAACAGTCAATGTAGGACCATTATAGCAGTGTCATGAGTCCAAATTGGAAACATTTGCATGTATAGAAACTGAATTAATAATTAGGGTTTACATATAGAGACCAAATTGAAAATTTGCAACATTAAGAGCATCTACAATGCATGATTGCTTAAGAGTGTATTTGGATAGAGAATTTTATCTGAGGAAAATAATTTACCATAGAATTTAAAATTCTTCAATCAAAAATTCATTGTTTGGATGTTTTTATATGAAGAATTTAAATTTTTGGAATTTTAAAACAGAATTTTAAACAACTAAAATGTGAAATTTTAATTTCCTTCTAAAACGTGAGAAATTGAAATTCTCTTTTGCTGCTGACGTCCCCAATGCTGCCGCAAGGACCTGACGCTGCTGCTACGGGAGACCAACTTGGTGGTGCCACTTCCTCTGCTCCCATCAACGACTGTGGCGGCGACGACACAACAGGTGATCCCGTTCTCAGAGCTAGAGAGGCTGAACCGCAACAGGAGTAGGAGCGGCGGGACGGTGTACAAGGTGGTCCACCACACCAACGGGCGCATGTATGCGCTGAAGCTGATATATGGTTACCACGAGGAGTCGGTGCGGTGGTAGATCCACCGGGAAATCCAGATCCTCCGTGACGTGGACGATCCGAACGTAGTGAAGTGCCATGAGATGTACAATCAGAACAGCGAAATCTAGATGCTGCTAGAGTTCATGGACGGAGGGTTGTTGGAGGGGAAACACATCTCGCAAGAGCAGCTAACAATCTGTCTCAACAGATTCTGCGGGGGCTAGCGTACCTGCACCGGAAGCACATCGTGTACAAGGACATCAAGCCCTTCGAATATGCTGATAAAGTCGCGGAAGTAGGTGAAGATCACTAACTTGGGGATGGGTCGGATTCTAAATAAGACGAAATTTTGAAAATGAAGAAATTTAATTCTTTATCCAAACACATAATTTTGAAAATGAAAGAATTTCAATTGAAGCATTTGAAATTCTTAGAATTTAAAATTCTCATCCAAACAAACTCTCAAATGAATTGTTTATCTAAAATTGTTGAGCCTTACAATGCCACATAAATTTAAAAACTTTACACAAAAATTTATTTCAATGCAAAAATTGTTAGAGTGAGTGCTTAACTTGAGTCACATTAAATTTTGTAATTGAAAAATGGTTCTTTAATTAGTAAGAATAAATTAAACAATAATTACTTATACAAGCAACTATAAGCAACGCAACTGCTCCAACTGTAAAAATTTGTTATGCAACTAATGATGCTCTAACTAGAACTAAATTATGTGTTTAACCTATTTATTTCAAGTAAGCTGTAATCTTAGTCCCTAGTTTCACGTGATGATCAGCTAACTATATATCCAATAATAATCAAGATTAGAAATTGCCTAAAAATCACGTGACCATTTAGTAAAACTGCAAATATAACTAAATGCGGAGTACCTGCCAGTGGACACGTCATAGATCTGGCATTTGATTGCCATCAGGAGGGGTTTGCTGGGGTCGGAGCCATCGTAGGCTCGCAATTCCCGGTCCGTTATTTCGCCCATCTGGACAGGTTCGCGCCGCGGCTCGGGCTCGTCGAACCGGGAATTGGCTCGGGCCGAAACGACGGGGGGCTTGCTGTAGTCTTCGGGGGACACAAACATGCCGGTCACGGTTCTGTAAACGACGACCATCATAGCCAAAATGGTGAAAAACGCCGCGGGAGATAGCCCCGTGTGAAAACTTATCTCTTCCATCACGCTCGTGTATAAACCCATTTCTGAACCTTTTTCTCTCAGCGCTTGACCTTGTTGGCTTCTGAAATAAAAAGAGGATGGGTAGTGGGCGTGGGTAGGTGAAATTGAAATGGTAAGCACCTAACACTGGGTTTGGTCGTTTTGGGTGCTACATTCTTCGGTTCTTTTGAATTAGGAAGGGTATCAGTCAAATCGTGGATGAATGAGAAATCGACATGTGTTAGATAACTTTTCCAGCTCATTATTTTATAGAATAAATTACATATACACTTCCTATATTTTGCTTAAATTTCACTTGATACATTTTCCTTTTTGCACCCTATAATATTTTGTTTTAATAATTTAACAGAAAATAGACACATACTGGTCATATGACTTTTAATAAAATTTTATGTTTAAAATATTCCCATCTTCTTTCTCTTACAATGAAAATATTTTAAGACTCTTGTTTCTTTTTATTTTTCCTCTAATTGGACGTGAACCTAACTTTTTGTTAGACGTGAACTCACCTTCTTGATACATAGTATTAACGGGTTCCTTCTTCTTCAATTTTTTAGTTCAATTTTTTTCTCTGAATGAATATGGTCCTTTGCTTCAAATTTAGTGTTTTGCTTCTGCATTTGTATTCGTAATTCCAAACATCAACACTATTTTAATCAACAATAATAAATAAATGATTTTCAGTTCATCCGTTGTGTTTCATGTGATCCCAAATATCAACACTATTTTAATCAACAATAATAAACAAATGATTTTATTAAATATCATAAGTGGTCCCAAACTAGTCTCCCATTAAAATCCCATTCAGAAATAGGCAACAATAAACAATCAAAATTAAATAAATATTCTTAAAAAGTAATCTATGTACAAGGTCCAATAGTCACTTACAAGCAGAACCCTAGTGTGAACAGAAATTGTAGAACAGGAAGAGAAACATAAGAACAGTGGAGAACTCGCGAACTAGAAGAGAAACAATAGAGAACTCGTGAAGAGGCCTAATGAAGAACTCGTGAATGGTGAAAAGGAATGAAATGTGAATGTCATGAGAGGAAGGAGAACTCGCACCCCGAGGATGCTAAAGAAGAACTTGCCAACAAGAGGAAGATGAACTGAATGGGGAAGAAGAATGGAAAGTGAAACCTAAATTCTGAAACTAATTAAGAAGAAATAATTTGGATTTTACAATTAAGATATAAGGACAATTTCGTCTACTCACATATTTTAATTGACATTAGTTAACAGAGTTAACAGAAGGGGGTAGAAGTAATGTGAAAAAGGGAGGGGTATCAGATGAAATTTGAGCAAAACACGGGAGTGCAAGTATAATTTATTCTATTTTATATGGGATATTTTTCTTATTTTTTGGTGTATAATTTAAAAAAAAATAGAAATAATTATTGACTCAAATTAAGTGTTTTTATATTATTTTAGTCCTTTAAATATTTAAATTTTTTATTTTAGTTTTTATTATCAAATATCAATATTTAAATTAAAGATAATTATTAACTTGTCATGTAAGAATCTAATAGGATAATTGTATATAATTTATTTGATAAATTGTTTGAAATATATCATCAATTAAAGGATGTCATTGGTTGTTTTGAGCAGATATTGTATAAGTACTATTTATCAAAAAAATTTATATGTAATTATCTATAAAAAAATTCAAAAAGATTAAAATAAAAAAATATATTTAAATGAACAAAAAATCCCCTACTTTATTGGGGGGCCAAAAGGTTACTGTTAACATTAAAAAAATTCTTGTTAAAGCCGAAGTTAGACTATTATCCAAAAGATGTAAAGATAAAGGGTCATACATATTTTTTAGGTTTAATATTCAAATTTCTTGATAATATAAATTAATTTTGAAAAGAGGTCAACAAATATTACCAAAAGATCAAGAGTTATAAGTATGATAGCATGGCCATCAAGGGAGAATGAACGTGCCTATAATATAGGGGAGTGGATAGAAGCTATAATGTAACATCCTTCCAATTACTATATTATGCCTAGGTCATAATACGTAACTAGAAGATGTTAATTTTTCTAACGTAAATTTTTTAACCAAAATTGGTTAAGAAAAACTTATCTCAATATTAGAAAATTACGCTTATATTGAGCCTGTAGATACTTTTTTGTCTCTTTAATAAATTACAACTTAGCAATAACTTGTAAATAATATTCCCTACAATAGTAGTATTGTCTATATATTACAAAGCATATAACAAAATGCTACAAGTCCACAACATTAAAAGAAATATTCCAACTTTTCCTCACTCTGTAGCTCCTCTTTTCGATTTACCTGTCTGGAATGACACGGGAACATACTAAAACAGTGAGAATTCCAAAGAATTCCCAGTAGGTGAAAATTTGCTTATCATACAGTGTCATCGTCATCATTCCAGCTACTTCGGTTTATTAAGAAAACATGTGAACAATTATAGATGATTTTCAATTTCATAAACATATAACCTGAAGTAGATTCATTTTATTCACAAACACTTAAAAATAATCTCATACTTCATCATTAATGCAAGCATCATTTTCAATCATGTCAATGCATAGCTTACCTTTATTATTTTACTCTTTAATACCCTAAACTAGACAATGAGTTCATTAATAGACTTAGGTTGCTCCCACAGGGTCGTGCTCAGCTTAACTGTATCACCCTTTGGGATCCCATAGGGTCGTGCTCAACTTAATTGTATCACCCTTGGGTCAATATGTCTTTCCCGCAGGGTCGTACTCGGCTTAACCGTATCACCCGTTGGGTACCATCAGGGTCGTGCTCAGCTTAACTATATCACCCTTTAGGTATTATCTTTCTTTAGTCTTTCCCTCAGGGTCGTGCTCGGTTTAACCGTATCACCCTTTGGGCATCATCAGGGTCGTGCTCGGCTTAACCATATCACCCTTCAGGTCTTATCTTTTTATCTTTCTTAATGTACATGACATACTCAATGACATGCAAATATATAACTCATTTGATACAATTATGCCACAAAACATCAAGATTCCATCATCATAAAAGAAAATCATAACAAAGAACATCATAACCACAAGATTTCTTACTACATATGATTCAGTTCTTCCTATAATCTGTACTCATCTAATAGTCATTAAATCCCTATCTTTTAGTATGTTAAAATAGACTTCCTAAGTTTTTTTAAAAGGTATCACATGCCTCACTTGGAGTTATAAAACTCTAGATATAATATTTTACAAATAGAACTTCAAATCTGCCAACAGTATCAAAATTCTACACTAACATCTCCTAGTGTTTTCAAGATTTCAAGCAGTAAACAATCTAGTTTTAGCTGAAATTTTTATATGGTATAACTGACATCTAGATCTTTAATTCCATATATTATACACCTAATTTGAATAAGAAATGAGAGAGAAATAATTTTTTTTAAAATGGATGGCAGAAGCTGTTTTGGGTGTGGACAGTTTTGGACAGCTTGAGCTAAAATAATTTTTGGGCATGATTCACTACTTATTTTGATCCCATATTTTAGTACAACATAGAGAACATCCTAAGCTTTGAAATGAGTGGTCAAACATCTCGTTTGGTTAAGTATAGAGGAAGATATGGAAATTTCAAAACAGTCTAAAATTCAGCTTACAGCCATACAAATTATCTCAAGAATCAAATGATAAATGAAACTAACTTTCACCTACCTCAAATGAGTTTAAATCCTGAAAATAGAATGGATAAATGGCTTCCTTCCTTCCTTCCTTCCTTGGGAGAATCCTCTAAGAGATGAAGCCTTGATATCCTTCTTCTAAGCTTGTCAAAACTCTTCCTAAGTTTGCTAGGTTTCTCACGAAATTTTGTCAAGATGGTGGAGTTTCTTTCTTACTTGTTTTAGGCTTAGAAAAGAGAAAGATGAAAATGAAATGGAAAGGATTCAATGTAGGGTTTCACGTGAGAGAAAGAGGTGTAGGAAGTATCTTGAAAATGAATTCCATTCAAAGCCTTCATCCTTTATATAGTAGTTGGAAGCTAAAAAAATCTCCTAAGTCATTATGGCCTTACTTTCCAAGTGGCCAAATCATAAAGGCTATTGATTCTCCTCCATCCAAGTGTCCTAACTCTTGAAGGTTCTCAATAATT